>JASTWP010003284.1:0-26806 GCA_030770255.1 Temnothorax ravouxi
CTTCTTCCCAAAATACGTGGCGTGTAGCGGGGTTTATCAAAACTGTAAAAATACAATTATATGTTTATAAAAGATTTTTTTTTGCACAAGTATATACGAAAATTAGCGGTACTTACTCATTGTGTTGTTTCTCGCACGTTCCATCCTGAATCGGAACGTAGTAGTTCGCACCGTGAGTGTTCATCGTATCTAGCTGTTTGCGACGTACTCGAACCGTGTCGAACTCTCGACTGCGCTCTAGAATCCTCGTAGACCATTTATACATACACAAAACTGCAAATCTTGCAAAAATAGCGCCAATGTACGGCTGCTGCATGGTGACCACCACCACAATCCACATATACGTTAAATGTGATGTCTTTGTCAAGAACATTCGTGATCAGATTACCTCATCGAGCATCAAATATGATTTCTTTTCAAGAGCATACGTGTCTCGCGATGATTTCATCGAACACGTGCAAAACTGCAAATTTTGCAATTTCGCATAAGTCAATGGAGAGTTATTGTTTTGAAGAACATGTCGCGACATGTCTCGCAATGATTTTATCGAACACGTGCAAAACTGCAAATTTTGCAATTTCGCATAAGTCAATGGAGAGTTATTGTTTTGAAGAACTTGTCGCGACATGTCTCGCGACGATTTCATCGAACACGTGCAAAACTGCAAATTTTGCAAATAGCGCCGATGTACGACTGCTGAGATGAAATTTGATATGATAAGCAAACGATGCATCATTAGTAGAATATAAAATGACGAATCTGGGGGATACGCTCAATAGTCGAGAACTGAAAGTCGTGAGTGCAACAAATGGCGTTAGCAAGAGGATCGTGCAATAACATGGAACAAGAATTTTTGGAGCAATCCACCCTGTTAAATTCGAGAGAAGACTTTGCCGCGTGGGAGCAACGATGCGACGAGTTTATCGAATCGTTCGAAGAACAAAGCCGAATTAAACGACCACGATTATCGATCGATCAGTCATCGATCGGTCTCAAACAGTCGTTGGTCGCTTGTATCGCGCGACTCGAAGGTTTGAAAGACTCGGTACGTCAACGTTTCGTGCATGTGGGTGCTGGATACAGTGCGAGTGAGACAGAACTCAGATGGCGCGAGATAGATACGGCTTTTGAAAGCCGTATACTGACTGGTGCGGTAATAAATTCCAAACACATCGAACCTCATCAATTTCTCAAAAATGCAAGAGAAATTGTACTCGATCGTGTGCGGAACGTCATGCAACTACATGACAATGTAAAAATTAACACAGTGTTTAATGGTGAATTTGTTGCAGGTGACAAACGCGCGAATAAAAGTATTGCAACGAGAAACTATGAAGTCTTTCGTGAGTCCGATCTGCATGAGTGGTACAAGCGACACGTTATCGAGCCTACCTTAGCAAAGCTGGAGGAATTCCAGGAACGTGATAGCGGATGGGCGTTGTCGCGTATACTCAATTTAACGGTAAATGTGAACAAATATAATCCATTGCACGCGGGGTGTTTTGTGGAAATACCGCAAGATATTAAAAAGAAGAAGGCGGTGATAAACGTGCGATCAATGGACAATGCATGTTTCGCATGGTCAGTGACGGCTGCTCTGTATCCAGTTGAGGAACACGCATACCGGAAATCGTCGTACCCTCATTACACGTTGGTGCTAAATCTTACAGACATTGAGTTTCCTATGACGTTGGATCAAATTAAAAAATTTGAAAATCACAACAACATCTCCATTAACGTCTACAGCATCGAAAAAAACAAGGAACTTGCTATCCTACCAATACGGGTTACTGATCGTAAGATGGACAGACACGTAAATCTGCTGTACATGCATGACGACAACGTGGGACATTTTGCATGGATCAAGAACCTATCCCGTCTCGTGAGCTCGCAAATTAATAAACATGGACACACAAAGCACATTTGCGATCGGTAAGTACCTATAGCTTTTTTAATAATATATAGAATATTTTGTGTATAAAAAAAATTTATAATACTTGTATTTATTTTTGCAGATGCTTGCACTACTTTAGCTCCAACGAGAAATTGGAAGCCCACACCGTCGACTGTCGGGAGATGAATGACTGCGCGATCAAGTTACCGAGCGATAACGACAAGTGGTTGGCCTTTAAGAATCACAGCAGGAAGGAACGAGTTCCGTTTGTCGTATACGCCGACCTGGAATGTACCCTGGAGAAGATGGAAGCGGATCCGGAAACGTCCAGGTACACATATCAGCATCATCGCGTGTTTAGCATAGGGTACTACGTGCGTTGCTCGTACGACGAGTCGTTATCTATGTATCGGTTTCGTCGCGATAAGGATTGCGTCGCGCGGTTCGCCGAGGAGCTAAGACGTTTAGCTCACGACGTAAAGACCATTTTGTCCACCAATGTACCCATGGCAGATTTCACGCGAGACGAGTGGGAAAAGTTTAACAGCGCAACGCACTGTCACGTGTGCGAAAAACCGTTTGAGCCAGACGACGTGCGAGTACGCGACCATTGTTACCTGACCGGCCGATACAGAGGTCCCGCGCATTCTAATTGTAACTTAAATTATAAAGATTCGCATTGCATTCCCATAGTGTTTCATAATTTATCGGGCTATGACGCACATTTTATTATAACTGAAATAGCAACAGCGTACGAAGGACATGTAGATTTACTCCCAATTACAAAAGAAAAATATATTTCGTTTACAAAAAATGTTCAAAGCACCGAAGATAAAGATAAGAAAACGTGCGTCAAATTGCGATTTATCGATTCGTACAAGTTTCTCACCGCTAGTCTCGACACATTGGCATCTTATCTCAGCAAGGATAAACTGCGAATATTGCAACGCGAATTTTGTAAATTATCCGCAGAAAATTTTGATTTGCTGACACGAAAAGGTGTATTTCCCTATGAATACATTGACTGCGTCGAAAAGTTGGAGGACTTGTGTTTACCACCGCGCGACTCGTTTTACAGTTCATTGACAGGTGACACCGTATCCGAGAGCGATTACGCGAACGCCGTCAACGTCTGGCAGCGGTTCTCCATTCGAGCGCTCGGTGATTACAGCGATTTATATCTCAAAACGGATGTCTTGCTGTTGGCCGACATCTTTGAAAATTTTCGCGATAGTTGCGTCGCGAGTTATGGACTCGATCTCGCGTATTATTATACTCTACCGGGTTTTACCTGGGATGCTATGTTAAAGCATACACACATCAATTTCGAATTGCTCACCGACATTGACAAGGTCATGTTTATCGAACGCGGTATACGCGGCGGTTTGAG
The DNA here is from genome assembly GCA_030770255.1 of Temnothorax ravouxi. NCBI lineage: Eukaryota > Metazoa > Arthropoda > Insecta > Hymenoptera > Formicidae > Temnothorax > Temnothorax ravouxi. The sequence continues at coordinate 3,285 of JASTWP010003284.1, forward strand.
TCAATGTTCAAACAGATACGCGCTGGCCAACAACAAGTACATGCAGTCGTACGATCCATCGAAACCATCGTCGTACCTGATGTATTTTGATGTAAATAACTTATACGGCTGAGCAATGTGTCAACCATTGCCATATGCAGATTTTAAATGGGTCGACGACGTAACCAATTTTAATGTTATGGATGTCGCGTTAGATTCCTCGATAGGCTACATACTCGAAGTCGACTTGGAGTATCCACAACATCTTCACGACGCGCACACTGACCTACCGTTCTGTCCGACGCGCGATAAACCACCCGGTAAGCGGCAGGACAAGCTCCTCGCAACATTATACTATAAGAAACGTTATATCATACATTATCGCAACCTACAGCAGTGTACTCGTCACGGTCTCCGCATAGCAAAGATTCACCGCATACTGAAATTCGCGCAATCTCCATGGCTTCGCGATTATATAGAACTTAATACGAAATTTAGAACATTGGCCAAGAATGATTTCGAAAAAAATTTATACAAATTGATGAACAATGCAGTGTTTGGCAAAACCATGGAGAATGTGCGCAATCACGTTGACGTGCGACTCGTGACTCAATGAGAGGGTAGATATGGCGCGGAGGCACTGATTGCGAAACCAAATTTACATAGCCGAAGCGTCTTTTCGGAGAATCTTGTAGCAATAGAAATGCGAAAACTCGAGGTAAAGTTCGACAAACCAATCTACGTGGGTATGTGCATCCTCGATATATCCAAGACATGTTTGTACGAATTTCATCACGAGTACATGTTACCGTTGTATCGCGATAAGTGTAAAGTCACGTACACCGATAATGATAGTCTCATTTATCACATCGAGTGCGACGATGTGTATGATATCATGAAGCGCCACATTCATAGATTTGACACTAGCGATTACGCGATCGATAATACATACAGTATCCCACTCGCCAATAAAAAAGTTCCGGGCTTAATGAAAGACGAAAACAACGGTGCGATAATGACCGAATTCGTCGGGCTTAGAGCAAAGATGTACGCCTTGCGAGTAGACGGTAAGAAAGATACGAAAAAGGCTAAAGATGTTAAGAGTAACGTCGTAGCTAGGTCGATAACGTTCGACGACTACACGCGGTGTCTGCGCGACGAAATTGAAATGACGCGACAGCAGGCTTGCATAAGATCTAAACTACACGAGGTATACACCATATCCGAAACGAAAATAGCTCTAAGTCCGTACGACGATAAGCGCTACATTATACCCGGTTCTACCGAAACGCTGCCATGGGGACATTATAAAATACCATTGTAAATATATTGTAAACACATTTAGGAAAATAAATGGCTCATTTGTATGTATAATATGTTTTATATTGCAATAAATTTTTACAATACATTATTCTTGTGTATCCATGAATTGTGTGAATTATCAAATCCTAACCACTTTACATAAACCTCATCCCCTCTTTTGCGCAAAACTTTTTTAAGATACGTTTCTTGTGCGTTAATCCACGTTACGTTACACAACGCTATCATACGAGAGTCTTGTGCAGAGGCTCTTATCCAGACAAATTTGCATAGCGCATAAACGTAAGTGTAAACACATATGTGCAAAAGGAAATAGACAAATCCATCTGTTTATGCCTTCTTCTTCATTCACTTCCATTTCTTCATCGTTTGCTTCAACTTTCATTCTTTCTTCTCCTTCAAACAATTCTTCGAGATCCATTTTATTTTAATGATAAAACCGCGGTATTGCACTAACGCGTCTAAATCAATTAGACGTTATATTTTCCACCGTCTTTTCTACCGTCCCCTATTCTTTTCCAATATATTTGGTAATAGAGAAACATCCGGTTCGATTGGCGATCGGCGATTCCGATTTCGCGACGGATCAAGTATCTCGTTACGTCGACTCTCCACAAATCCGATCTGCAACAATTCCTCACGAGCGGTTCGCTGATTTTTACGATCGGTTTCCAGATTTTAGGATTGAACACCGGTTTGCAAAGTTCTTCGTATTCGTAGTTCATATCATGTTAAATTTCGTGGGCCTTGATATACAGTAGCATTAAGATGGCCAGGACGAACCAATTTTTGTATAAGCCGCAAAGAGCACCGAAAAAGAACGTTGCAGGCCTCAAAAGGCACTAATACACGGTATTAATGTTGGAAATCACAGTGCAGACAGCAACAGTCGCAACGCTTGAAAAAATTTTTTGTCAAGACAAACACGACCGAACACGATCAAGCACACCAACCGACTGGTTTTTGAGATTGCGGGCCATAATAGCGATCTGTTCCTGATTCTCGCTTCGATCTCTTTTGCCTTCCATCGATTTGTCGAGATTCTCTGGTTCTCGCAACTTTTATTTGCCGTCGCTTCTCCAGTTTCTCGACAACAGATGGAACTGCTTTACCTCTGACCTTATTCACTCTTGTAAGGATGTCTTGTGCATTGTATTGCACAGCTGATCCCAAAACTCTAGCATTATAAGAGCCTCGTTTGCCAAAATTAACGCGCTTTCCGCCAATTTCTTTGCAGATTATGGAATTGAACGATTCTGCAGGATTATTCGTGTAATTTAACAGCAAACTTTCTGAATGACCTACTATATATCTTAGAGCAATCTGTATTTTTTGGTACAGACCATGCTCTTTCAGATCGTCTACGTAGTTTGTTGTTTCATCTTCGCATTTACGACCGCGTTTCTTACATTCTATATGGTCACCAAATACGTGGCTAGGACTCATGTTATAAATATCATCTCGTAATTTTGTAGCCTGCAAATGAGGAGGTATGTTTTCTCCTCTTCGTGAAGAAGCTAGTTCCATCACCTCTTTTCGCATTGGTAAAATGTTGCTCTTTATAACATTTCTAAGCTGTACAAAATTACGTTTCCTTTTTTGCCCTTTTGGCTGAGATGTTTCAGCCACATTTTTTAATTTATTGCTTAGATTACGAAGCAGATGGTTGGTACATTCTATTTTTATTACCCTTACCTTCATTTCGCGATATGGATCATTTTTTAGTATACAGTGATATACATTACTGTCGCCATCAGCGATAAGAGTGTTCTATATATCAATCCGTGCACTTCCAGGCTACTATTGAAACCTTCTGCAATGGCATCGCTCTCCATACTTGTGGAGCTTGCGTTGCGATCAAAATTTTTGTAGCATTTATGAGTTTTTGCTTCACAATGACTTCGCTCCGCTACATCGCATACCGTGCAATATTTGTTGCGGATGCCAACAAAGAGAATTTTCCTTGTGCGGTGACCGATTATGGCACCTGCACCTGAAAGTGAATCGTACGCTTTACGGTACGATCTCTTCATCCAACTGTCATCCGCAACAACAGTTATATACGGAATACCATTTATCGTTTCATTTTTTTCTATCGCGAGTTGTTTTTCTTCCTCGGCTGCCATTTTCATACTTTCCATGGCCGTTTCTAGAAAACTGTCAACTAACTCTTCGCGATACTTAATGTATGTGTGTTCAGCCATGCAAGAAATGTTCATGGCTGCACATAGCTCTTCTAGCTGGGCGTAACCAATTCCAACTGTTATTGTTCCAGTTACAACAGCTCTATTAGTATCTAATATTTTGTCGGATTCTACGGGTTCAGACCAAAAATTGTCTTCAGACTTGCACATTTGACATTTGAAGTAGAATTGCGTGAGTAACCCAAGGCGACGAGATTTTACGCATGTCCAATCTTCAAATAAGCACTGAAATGTTTTCTTATATTTATGATTGTCAAATGTTCAATGCAATTCTTTCAAGTAAAAAGTTGGGTCTATAATGCGACGACCTACAGGCTCATGTTCTGCGATACGACCTGTATACGTACCTCCTTTCTCGATAACAAGAGTAGAATTCTCAATATCGTCATCTTCAGGTAATGTCCAATGTTGGGCATAATCTGTGCATTCCGGCGTTACAACCGGACACGTTTGTTGGGTACAAAGCTCCACATCCATCGTACCGAGAGTAACCAGTGATTCCACTGATTTCCGGACATAGGTAGGTTCCTTCGTACCCTCAACAAGAATATAATGTTCAATATCGTTATTTTCGCAATATTGGACATTATCGTACGTATCTGTGCATTTTGGCGTTACAGCCAGGCACGTTTGTTGGGTACGAAGCTTCACATCCATCGTACCGGGAGTAACCAGTGATTCCACTGATTTCCGGACATAGGTAGGTTCCTTCGTGCCCTTAACAAGACTATAATTGTCAATATCGTCATCTTCGCGATATTGGACATTATCGTACGTACCTGTGCATTTCGACGTTACAGCTGGGCACGTTTGGTGGGTACAAAGCTCCTCATCCATCGTATCGGAAGTAACCAGTGATTCCACTGATTTCCGGACATTGGTAGATTTCTTTGTACCCTCAGTGCCATTTGCTTCTTCGCACTGCTTCTTCAGTAACTGTCGCCTGCAAATAATAATAAACATTAATATACACAATAATTAATGAAAAAGCATTTATAAAACAATGTTCAGTATTGTGTCATGTTATATAATATTGTGTAATTTACATGTACATATTAATCGTAAAACATAAACAACCTCTTAAAAATTACAATGGTCCTTTGCTTCTTTTTTACTACATATATATTTGGGTACTAAGACTGTCCACTCCAACCTTCCTCCTTTCTCAGGCCGGACTTGGGACCGTCCAAGGCAATTCAACACCAACTTACCTTTAATGATACTTTATTCATAAAAAAAAATTAAGCTCCATATCTCAAAATTTGCAGAAATTAGTAGGAATTAGTTCATCTCAATATATTTTTATTAAAAATAAACTATAATAACATAAATAAAAATGTAATGTCTTGGAAATGTTTTATTAGCAATACTGTCAGAGCAAACGCTTCTGGTTCGTATTACTATCAGTACCGTCAGATTAGACGTTTCTGGTATTTATGTGGACCAGTCCCGTCCAAATAGACGCTTCTGGTATTTATATAAACCAGTTCCGTCGAAATAGACGCTTCTGGTATTTATATAAACCAGTCCCGTCGAAATAAACGCTTCTGGCATTACATTATCACTATAATTAATACAAAGTATAGTAATAAAACACTTGCATGCAATTCATTTTTAATAAGTTAAATCGCATTCTTCTTTTTAAGAGGTTGTTCCTACTTCTTTGTAATCACGATAGACAATATCTGTAATTGTTTTAGTTACACTGGTCTATATAATTGTCGCAACACTAAGTTCATATGTAACTTTCACATAACATCAAATAAGCATTAATCCGCGAAAAAATGTATTTAAAAAGGTTTGTTTAGTGAAATGTGTGTACTAAGAAACATTCGCTACATTTTTAATTTATCCTCCTAGTCCAGTCAAAATAGGTCCGATTGAAGCAAATGGACGAAATAATTCCAATAGTTTTGAAACTTGGTAGAGATGTTTGTATAGGTTTTCTAATGAACTGTCTAAAATCCTGAAAATTGACGGTGAGCATTGGCCGCCATCTTGAACAATAGGTGCACTCTTTTTCGCATTTTTTTGCATATCTCATAAAATATTGACTTTATTTGAAAAGTATCTAATTATTATCAAAATAAAAGCTCTTATTAAATTGTCTACAAAAAAGGTATTATTCAGATATTATTATTAAGACATAATAATATACAAAAATGTTTATAATCTCATAAATGGTTGAGCTTCCGACCTATGTTTATTAAACTTTTTTACTCGGTATATAATGAATACTATCTACCCAGTAAGTCTTCAACCCTTTTTTTTAGACACACTGTATAATATAGAAAGTATTTGGAGCTTACTAGCTATTCACGCGACATTCACAGCCTAAAATTGTACAAACTATTATAGATATCAAAAAATTGAATAATACTTGCCTTTTTTGTAGACAATTTAATAAGCTTTTATTTTAATAATAACTATTTTTTCAATATTCAATATTTTCCGAGATATATGCAAAACAACCAAAAAGTGCATGTATTTGTCAAGATAGCGGCAAACGCTCACCTTAAATTTTTCAGGATTTTTTCTCATGCCCTAGATGCGCACATAAAAGAAATTGAAATTTTCTATATAATACCACGTATTAAATATCATAACGATTGTAAACTTTTATTTATTTACTGACGCTATCAATAAAGAATTATCAGGAATAAAGCACATTTATTGTGCTATCCTACTATATTACTGATTACACAGAGGAATGTTATCAATAAAGAAAATTATTACTCATCAAAAGCAAAAGCTAAGTAGTAGAATACGGTTGATTTTTCGAGAAATATTAGGGCATTTAGGCTAGTCATATTAGACATCGAACCTTCCAATTAATCTTCCCAGGTTGCAATTACCAGTGCTATAAGTGGAATTTATTTTACTTCGCAAAATTAACGGAGAATAAAAAGTTATTGACAATATTATCAACAAAAAACGCGATTTTTTTTAATTTTTTCTTAATTAAAAATGATCTTGTATTTCCATTTCTTGTATGTACATATATAAGTGCATTAAAATTTGTGAATAAAAAATAGCATAAAGAAGAAAAATCTCAAAAAAGTCGTAGAAATATTTTCCATTTTGCATACATTGATCAATCACACTTCGGTTGCGTAGCTTTATGAATTATGTACCGATAACAAAAGACACTTGTAATCTCCATTCACATACCTGTCATTATTACATTACACTTATTTAAAATTTTTCTTTTTATCGGTATATAATTCACAAAGCCACATAGCCGAAATGTAATTGATCAAAAACCTTTACATCTGTAAAAGTGCTATTTGTAATGCAAAATAGAAAATATTTCTACGATTTTTTTGAGATTTTTCTTCTTTATGCTGTTTTCGTTCACGAATTTTAATGCACCTACGTACAAGAAATGTAAATACAATAATTTCTTTCAGCAGTAAACTGAGCTTCTATTTTTAAATAAAAATATGTTACACTGTAATACAGAGCCGGTAAAAAATTTTTCATATAAAAACATCAACATATGTAATTATATATCACATATGCCCATACACATTTTTTTCTCTTGTACAATGTCGTTCGTACATACACTAAAAATAATTATTAAAAAAAGAATCTCTAAAAAATAATTACAAAAATTATATTTGCATTGCCTTTCTTAAAAAAAGTGAAGTTTGAGATAATGAGAAAAATGTGCATATACATAATCATATATAGTTATTATACAACGATTATATGTGAGCATTTGTCTCATTACCTCAAACTTTACTTATTATAAAAAATGCAATACCACAATAAACTTTTATTAATTTTTAGGAACTTCTCTTTATTATTTTCCCTGTATATACGAACAGAGATTGTACAAGAGAAAGAAACATGTATGGACATATTTGATGTACAATTATATATTTTATAATTTATATATCAAATTAATTTATATATGTCTTTATGTGACAAAATTTTTACCAGGAAACGTCTATCTGTCTGTGTGTCAAGTCTGTCTGTTTGTCTGTCTGCCTATCATATGACTGTCACTTTGAAACTCAATCCTTACGTTTACGCGAGCGTTACCTCTGTACTAATTTACGATAATTCATTCCGTATAAAAGAGGATCTGTAGCACGTAGCACATCTTATCCTGCGTTACTATCAAGAGACACGGGCTACGGTCAACGTGACGCTAAAAATGTTTTGGAGCGTTCTTCTTCTCTTTCTTTCTTCATTAAAAGAAAAGAGAAGAGGAATGCTTCGACGCATTTGTAGCGTCACGTTGACCGTAGCCACGGTAGTGTCTCGCGCTAAGTACACGCGAAACGAGACCGTGATTCTTTTACGCGACGCGACGAGTTGTTGAGATCTCAATAACGAGTGATAGAAATAACGCTCGTGTAAACGTCTCATATGAAATGACTCACATGCTTACCTTCGTACAAATGCTTTTCTCCGAGAGAGCCGCCGGACAGACGTAGGCTTCTTCAATTTACTATGTATACCCATAGTACACAAACAGTATTTATAAAAGTACTTATAAAAAACACTAAAAATTCACCACTTCAGAACACTGAACTGAAAACTTCAGATTACTGAATTTAGTGGAGCACGTTATGTCACGTTTGTTCGTAACGGAATCGTAGCGTCCACTAAGATTGTTTTGTTTATGCAAATTCGGCGTGGGCCGAGCGAGCGAAAAAAAGAATAACATTTCCTCTTCTTCCCTCTCACTCCGCTGATATCGATCGATGCCGCTATTCTGCTATTGCTTTCTCGGCGCGGATCCGCGTTGGGATGCGCGCAGATAATGACACTCAATTTATAGGACAGTTTCTATACGTGAAATATATTAGCTTATTATATACACTGGCTAACGAGTCAAAAGTACATGATTTCGATGTGAGCCACGTCGTACATACATGTCGTTTTCAAGAAATTTTAAAGGCGACTAATTTTTTAAATAAAACTTGATTTTTATCTTGACATAAGAGTTGTACTACATCTCATCGAGTGCTTTTATTATAATAAAGCTCTCTTTCATAACGATTTTCATCAGCTGAATCGTTTGGACATTTTTCAAATCAACTGCTTTCTGGGGATGTCAGCAACCGATTGGCTCCGCAGATTTTTCAGCCCGTTTTCGGGGGTTTGGAGTTCGCGGTAATAAAGTCCGTAACCTCCGCGCGCGGATTCGCATTCGATAGCAGTACACCGAGTTGATAGTGAGCGAATCGAAATTACGATTCCGTATTTGAGAGTGTACGATTCCGTGCTCGATATATTCTGTCGGTCGGCTTCGAGTGCCTGCCTTTGAGCCTTTATTTCGCTGCTCGCAATAATTGAGCTTGTTGACCTGCCTTTTCCGCACGCCTTTGCCCACGACAATTCTTTCGTGGTTCGCGAAAAGTTGCATTTCGCTCGTACCTTCATGTACGCGATTTTTTTCGTTCGCGAAATAAAATACACTGTAAATAACTTTGTAAATATTCATATTTTAATTAATAGATTTTTTGTTACAAAATTTTAATTTAAAAAACAAAGTTGACCTTCTCTTTCACATCTCCACCTACAAAAAAATTATTGACCTTAGATTATGTCCCCCTTGAAATTAAGCAAAATTGGTCTGATGTATTTTTTTCTATCGTCAAAAGCAGGGCGAGTTATTCAGGTGGCCTGCTTATATATAACATGAGTTCATAAAATATCATAAATATATATATATGATATTTTATGAACTCATGTTACTTACACATAAGAAGAGAAAACAAATTACAAATTTTAAAAATAATTATATATAATTTTAGTCTAAATAAATAATGTAAAACTAAGTATGTTTATAACATTATACAACATAATAAAATCAGGCAGCAGTATACAAAGTATATCGTTATAAATGTCTGGACAAATATCTCATAACTCCTTGCAGGGAAATATCAATAAAGGAAAATTGCATGGTTTTTAGTTCGCAACAAAATACAAGTAAAAAATTATTTTTATCTATAATAACCTTTCTGAGTTCTAAACAAACCTACATTTTTTAAAATAAATACCGGTGCTTTTAGGATTAAAAGGAATTGAAATTGAATGGGATAAAAAATTGCTAATATACATCGTTTTCATAAACCTAATGTACCGTGCCAATAGAAATGAATGTCAGATAGTACATGTAGCTTATTATAGTGAGTAAAAAGATGCGCGACGGACTAGACTGCTAGAGTGTTGGACATCTCATGTTCGAGCTCTGTTTTTTCCGATTTTTTTCGCTTTTTCTTCTAAAAGTGTATTCAAGTAAGTTATTATGTAATGCAATAAAGTAAGAAATAATAATTTTATAATTAAATTATTTGCATATTTTTTTACAATTTACAATTAGAGAAGATAACAATTTTCTTATTGAAAATATAAGAAATAATTTTCAAAGTCTCTACAAAGAATTTAATTATTAGATATATTATGTTATATTACCGATGCAATTTTATAAGTTCGTGATTGTTACTTTTTCTAATTATAAATTATAAGAAAATATGCGAATAATTTTAATAATTGTAAAATAATGTATTACTCTATTGTATTACATAATTTATTATAATAATTTATTTAAAAACCTTTAGAAGAAAAAGCTAAAAAAAAGTCGGAAAAAGCATATAAAACGTCTAGCATTCTATTCCGTCGTCTTACTCGCTAAACTATAATTACTACGGTATTCATCTCTACCGGCATGGTATATCAAGAGACACGGTAGTGTTTCGCGCCAAGTACGCGCGGAGCGAGACCGCACTGTGACTCTTTTACGCAAACGCACAAGTTGCGAGTACCCGATTAGGCACACGGAAACATTTACTCCATACAATTTCAATTCTTTTTACGTTCCACTACAAAAATATATTGTAAAAAACAGATATTTATTTGAAAAAACATTGATAATTTTCAGAACTCGGAAAAATAGTGGATAAAAAAAATTGTACTTATATTTTGTTGCAAACTAAGAATCAAACACTTTATTGATAATTTTATGTGACTGCAAATAGTTATTCACCCGGACATTTATAACGAGACACCCTGTATATCAAGTCGTTCGTCAATATTGAAAAGAAATTTCTATTGCCGAATACGTGAGCTCGCAGTCACGCGAATGTCATTTGTTTACCAACAGAAAACGTGCCGTGCTTAGTAGTGTGTATATGAGTGAATCTTGCTTGTGTTGAATTACCAACACAGGAAAAAGTTCTCATAGATAAGGAACGAATGTCACCGACATCGTCCGATGCTCTCTCGGCGATTCAAATTCGCTCTGTCAAGACAAATCATTTGTCTTCGACATGCCGCCGGGAACGAATCGCGGAAGATGTAAGTATAATAATTTTACTATATTACAATAAGAGTGAGTGAGTGAAATACAGTGAGAGAGAAATAGAACGAGTAGGTGAGAGGAAGGACGGGAAAGGGAGAGGGAGAGAGAGAGAGAGAGAGAGAGAGAGAGAGAGAGAGAGAGAGAGAGAGAGAGAGAGAGAGAGAGAGAGAGAGAGAGAGAGAGAGAGAGAGAGAGAGGGGGGGGAGAGGGAGGAAGAGAGAGAGAGAAACGCAGCGCTAATATATTTTCCAATTTTATATTTTCCATTCCAGCAAAAAGTTTAGACACAGGAGTGCCGAATACAGCGGCGACGCCGCAGGCAGCGGAAATGACATCGCCAGTATCGAATACATCGCCGCCGCCGTCGCCGTCACTGCCACCGCAACCACCACCGCCACCGCCACCACCTGCGTCGTCGGCACCGACACCGTCACCTCCGGCGGAGTACGTGCCAGCGCTACCGCCGGGGTACGTACCGGCGCCTCCGCCGGGGACGCCGGGGTACGTACTGGCGCCTCCGCCGGGGACGCCGGGGTACGTACTGGCGCCTCCGTTGAAATATGTGCCCGCTCCATCATCGGTTCCAGCATCAACAGCCGGGGTTTCGGCACCGACAACGGCCCCGGGTTTAGAACCAGAACCGACATCGACCCCGGGTCTGGCACCGCCTCCACCACCGCCAAAAAAAGAGTGCTACGCTAATCAAAAAGTAAGTACGCACATATATATATATATATATATATATATATATATATATATATATAAGTTATATATACTAGCTGGTTACCCGGGCTTCGCCCCGGAGGACATATGTAATAACACACGCAAATAGTCTCTCTCTCTCTCTCTCTCTCTTTCTCTCTCTCTCTGTCTCTCTCATATTTTATATCTATATATATAAAGGAAGATGTCCTGACTGACTCACCGACTAACTCATCAACGCCCAGCCCAAACCCCTGAACCGAATTTTTACCAAAAGTATATGAAATAGGGGTAGAATTTTCCGGGGAGTGCCACTATGTGTATAGTTTTTCGTTACCGATTTTCTGGAAACCGGTTTTTCTAATTTTTTTAATTTTTCGAGAAATAATTGATTGAATCTCAAAGAATTATAGACCAAACAGGGGTAGAAATTTCCGGGGAGTGCTTTAAAGTATATAATTTTTCGTTACCGATTTTTTTGGAAACTGGTATCAGAAGTTTGACGAATTTTTCTGGAAATAATTTATTGACTTTTAAAGAATTGTATTTAAAACAGAGGTAGAATTTCCCGGGGAGTGCTATAAATTGTATAGTTTTTCATTACCGATCTTTTTGGTGTTTTCACGAATTTCTTAATATCTCTTTTTATCAAAAATATATGAAAATTTATTTATGAACGATATATAGATTAGCGACATCATCTTTTGGTTTACCCTGGCGTTTTTTAGGAAATTTTGAGATTGCTCGCTTGCAATGAACGGGGTGAAAAAAAGTAAAACGTGTTTTCACGAATTTCTTAATAAAAAAAATGAGAGAGAGAGAGACTATTTGCGTGTCAATACACATGTTCTTCGGGGCAAAGCCCGACAGGGCATGCTAGTATATATATATATATATATATATATATATATATATATAAAAGTAATATATATTTATGTCTAACAAATAATTATAAAATATTTTTTGTTATAGCAGATCAATAAAATTGTCCGGAGAGCAGTCCAAAAGGAGCGGCGCAAGAAGGGTGCTCCTAGATATGTGCCACCGCCGGGGTACGTTTCGGCACCAGCACCAACACCAGGGTACATGCCTGCTCCACTGCCGGGGTACGTGCCCGCTCCACCGCTGGGGTACGTGCCCGCTCCACCCCCGGGGTACGTGCCCGCTCCACCGCCGGGGTACGTGCCCGCTCCACCCCCAGGGTACGTGGCCGCTCCACCCCCGGGGTACGTGCCTGCTCCTCCACCAGGGTACGTGCCGGCACCTGGCACGAGCATTCCGGGATACCGCCCGGGATAACTGATACTGATGTAATAAAAATAAACACAGTATATACATCAGTAAATCCTCTTTCTCTCTTATCTTCCTTTTCTTTCTTCTTTTTTTTCGATACGTTGTATATATGTGTGTGTGTGTGTGTGTGTGTGTGTGTGTGTGTGTGTGTGGGTGCGTGTGCAAGTGTGTGTACATATATATATATATATATATATATATATATATATATATATATCAAGAGACACGGTAGTGTCTCGCGCCAAGTATACGCGGAGCGAGACCGACCGTGTCTCTTTTACGCGACGCGACGGGTTGCGAGTACCCGAGATGTTGAGATCTCGATAACGAGTGAACGGATCAAGTTCTAAGTAGGCTTGATCGATAGTTGGGGTAAAAATAAGGGGGGTATCTCCTATATAATTTTCCGCTACGTGCCCTACGAACGGAGATATTGCGACGCAAAGTCCAAATGTGAAAATTTTTTATTAAGATACGTCGTCTACTCATCATTATAACATACGTGTAACAAACAGATAACAGAGAAATGTCGCTTTCACTTTTTCGACACTGGCGGCGCAGGTATCGCCAGTTTCGATATCGCGCGCGTATTTCGAACGATCTAGTAGATAAATTATTAAAGGTCGATATACTTATCGGTCAGAAGGAAGATTTCTATTTAGCTAAATTTAAGTATATATATAATATATATTGATTCTTATGAATCAAGCTTGAATTCGATGTTTAAGTATCCTAGGTTGCCGATGACGAGATACAGATAGTGCGCTTCATAGTTTTCGGTGTCCAGGTGTAATAATACGTTGAATTCGATGTCTAGGTGTCCCAAATTGCTGATGACGATGTCTAGATAGTGAGCTCCGTAGTTTTCGGTGTCCAGGTGTAATAATACGTTGAATGCGATGTCTAGGTGTCCCAGGTTGCCGATGACGATGTCTAGATAGTGAGCTCCGTAGTTTTCGGTGTCCAAGTGTAATAATACGTTGAATGCGATGTCTAGGTGTTCCAGGTTGCCGATGACGATGTCTAGATAATGAGCTCCGTAGTTTTCGGTGTCTACGTGTATTAATACATTGAATTCGATTTCTAGGTGTCCCAGGTTGCTGATGACGAGGTCCACATAGTGCGCTTCGTAATTTTCGGTGTCCAGGTGTAATAATACGTTGAATTCGATGTCTACGTGTTCCAGGTTGCCGATGACGAGGTCCACATAGTGCGCTCCGTAGTTTTTGGTGTCTACGTGTATTAATACCTTGAATTCGATGTCCACGTGTCCCAGGTTGCCGATGACGGGATTCAGATAGTGCGCTTCATAGTTTTCGGTGTCCAGGTGTAATAATACGTTGAATTCGATGTCTAGGTGGTCCAGGTTGCCGATGACGAGGTCCACATAGTGCGCTCCGTGGTTTTCGGTGTCTACGTGTATTAATACTTTGAATTCGACGTCCACGTGTCCCAGGTTGCCGATGACGGGATCCAGATAGTGCGCTTTATAGTTTTCGGTGTCCAGGTGTAATCGTACGTTGAATGCAATGTCTAGGTGTCCCAGGTTGCCGATGACGATGTCTAGATAGTGAGCTCCGTAGTTTTCGGTGTCCAGGTGTAATAATACGTTGAATGCAATGTCTAGGTGTCTCAGGTTGTCGACGACGATGTCTAGATAGTGAGCTCCGTAGTTTTCGGTGTCTACGTGTATTAATACATTGAATTCGATTTCTAGGTGTCCCAGGTTGCTGATGACGAGGTCCACATAGTGCGCTCCGTAGTTTTCGGTGTCTACGTGTATTAATACCTTGAATTCGATGTCCACGTGTCCCAGGTTGCTGATGACGAAGTCCACATAGTGCGCTTCGTAATTTTCGGTGTCCAGGTGTAATAATACGTTGAATTCGATGTCTACGTGTTCCAGATTGCCGATGACGAGGTCCACATAGTGCGCTCCGTAGTTTTCGGTGTCTACGTATATTAATACCTTGAAATTGATGTCTAGGTGTCCCAGGTTGCTGATGACGAGGTCCAGATAACGCGCTCCGTAGTTTTTGGTGTCTAGGTGTAATAATACCTTGAATTTGATGTCTACGTGTTCCAGGTTGCCGATGACGAAGTCCACATAGTGCGCTTCGTAGTTTTTGGTGACTAGGTGTATTAATAACTTTAAATCCGAATGTAGGACACGTAGATATTAAATTTGAGGTATTAATACACGTAGACACTGAAAACTACGAAGCGCACTATGTGGATCTCGTCATCGGCAACGTGGGACACCTAGACATCGAATTCAACGTATTATTACACCTGGACACCAAAAACTATGGAGCGCACTATTTGTAACCCGTTATCGGCAACCTGGGATACCTAGACATCGAATTCAAACTTAATTTATAAGAATCGACTTAAAAATTTCCTAGCGGCAGAACTAAAATTATGTCATGGCATAATAAAAATTCGTTGAATTAAAATTATGTCTAAACATAATAAAAACTGGACAAATTAAAATTATGTCTAGACATAATAAAAATTGGATGAATTAAAATTATGTCTTGACATAATAAAAATAGGATGCATTAAAATTATGTCTGACATAAAAATAATTCCGCATTTTTATTATGTGTATACACATAATTTTAATTCATACAATTTTTATTATGTGTACACATAATTTGTTTTTGAATGAATGTAAAACGTATTTGTTACAATATCTATCCATTGTTGAAAATCGATATGCGCGACAAAAGCTCTTGTATATCATTAATTATGTTATTATTTATTATATATATTTCTATCCATATATTTTCAGTATTATTATTGTTACATTAGAAAAATTATTAGCATTTAGGATACGAATCTTTTTCCGTTAGTTTATAAGTTTCATGATTAAAAAGATCATGTCGTATTATTAACATATACCTAAGATTTATAGAATCGTTATTAATTTTATTATATATTTTAATTGCGCGAATCTTAAATATGTTTTGTAAAAATTATGCATAATATTCCTATGCAAGGATACTTGTTTAATTATTTCTTCCTATTGCATTTAAGTATATAGAAAAATATACAATTTTTATGTGTTTGCACTTTATATTTAATGAGCAGGCAATTAAATATATATGATTCAATTTGCACTACGTTTACATGACACCGTTAATCGGGTTTTATAACATCGGTAGTTGTCAGGAAGACCAATCGTAATCATTCTTCAGAAGAATGGAATAGTTGTGATTGACTGGCCTAAGAACTACCGATGTTATAAAACCCGATCAACAGTGCCATGTAAACGTAGTTTATGTCTCTTTATAGACTCACATAATTATATACTTTTAAATCTTTTTCTTTTCTAAAATTCAATCAATTGAATAGCAAAAACTACGTTATCATATTATATATTTTTGGTACGTAGTGTGCAAATATATTTTGAAATGAAGATTATATATTTTCTACTGAATTATTTACACACACGTGCGGTTTCAGAGAATCATTTTTCGCCAACTCAAATATGTTCCTACTCAACTGTCAAAATATGAAAGATAATTTTATCTAGTTGTAACATTCGCTTGAATTCCCGAAATAATTTTCAAGGATGTGAGTACGAATATATATATTGTATTATTTAATATTTATAATTAATAGAAAATTATAAACGATGCGTTATGTATGAGAAATTTGACAGAATTGCTTTTATCAAATAGAATTAATTTGCGATTAGTTGAAGGAAATAAAAGAATAAACAAATCAGGTAAGTTTGAGACACGTGTTACAGGTGTCCATCTGTAATTATCAAAAACATCGATACCTGTAAATATCGGTACATATACAATTGCGAACAACACTCAGTAAGACACGCGAATAAAAATAAATAAAAAATTTTACAGTTAACGACTTATTAACATTAATCATGCTATATTGCGATTACGTTTTATGTTGAAATTGAAAAATATATACAAGGTGTACAACTAAAAGGGTTACAGATTATTATTTTTAAAAAACTAAGCAAAATATTAAATTGTTGTTTTCTTTAGAAATAATAGTCCGTAACACTTTCAGCTTCATACCTTGTATATACTGTTTATAAGATTATAAGATATATTGTTTATAAGATTAAGACGCGTAACACACTACAAAAAGGCGTGATATCCGTACAAAAATATCTTTTTAAAAAAAGGTAAAAAAGGCGCCAAGTACACGCATAGTAGTGTATATGTATTATGTTGTTACCCCGTTATGTTGTTACCTCGAAAAAAACAAAGTGGTAGTATTATACCTCCAAATAGTTTTACCCTGTACATACTGTTTATAAAATGCGTAATACTACAAAAAGGCGTGATATCCGTACAAAACTACTTTTTAAAAAAAAAGGTAAAAAAAGGCGCCAAGTACACGCATAGTAGTGTATATGTTGTTACCTCGAAAAAAGAGAAAGTGATAGTATTATACCTCGAAAAAATATAAGTAACAAGTGGTAGACATAATCTTTATATCTCGAAAAATCTCGAAAAAATCTAAGCAGTAGTATCTTTATTTCCGAAAAATTATAACCCAAGTGATACACATCACAAAATTATGTTACCTTATCAAAAAAAAGAGTCGCGCTTCAAGTGATCTATTACAATTACAAAAAAGAAATGATATTTCTTTAAATTACAGCGCCAATTACAGAGAAAACATATATATTGCCTCAAAAAATAATTGTTGCACTACCTACTTTGAAAAATCTTTACATTGTGTCAATTAGAAAAGAATTTATGATAACAATTTTATAAGATTAAAAAATTTTATTTAAATTTTACAAGGGAATACAAGGTATTTAAATACAAAGTTTACATGTGTATTTTTTAGTGGTCACAAAGAATTACAGAGGTAACAGTACAAAATAAAAATATTAAAATATCCAACGAGGGATGTCTTTTATCGCAAAATATATACGGCTCATAGAGCTTTACAATCTGTACATACTGTTTGTAAGATAAAGATATACTGTTTCTAAGATGCGTAACACTACAAAATGCATGATATCAGTACAAAATTACCTTTTTCAAAAAGGTAAAAAAAAGGCGCCAAGTACACGCGTAGTTGTTACCTCGAAAAAAAAACCAAATGGTAGTATCATTAATTTTAAATTTAAAAATATTTTAATAAAACCCAAATGGTACGTAATATATCTTTGTACCTCGAAAAAACCCAAAAGTGGGTAGGTAGTATCTTTATTTTCACAAAATTATATTACCTAACTTAACTCAAGTGACATGTATTTCAATAAAAGGGATGTGAAATCTTTATTTTCTTCTTCACAAAATTATATTACCTAACTTAACTCAAGTGACATGTATTTCAAAAAAAGATGTGAAATCTTTAAATTAAATTGCGCCAATTGTAAAAAAAATATGTATATTGCTTTGAAAGATAATTGTTATGCAACTATACTTTAAAGAAATAAAACCCAAGTGGTATCTTCGTATTTCTATTCAAGGGTCTTCCTATTCTAAACCAAGTGATAATAGCTTCTTAATTCTCTTTAACAAATTTTTAATATTACAAAGAATCATTTTAATTACAAAGAATTAAAGAAGTAACGGACAAAATAAAAATATTTAAAACAAAATAAATAAATTTTTTTGTAAAAAAACTTGGCGCTGCATTTTTACTCCTGTCGCATTCTTCTCTAAATTATGTTTATTGTTTTTCATTTAATCAAAAATCTCAGTACTAATGTTTAAATTTTAATGTTTAAATTTCAAAGTCTAGCAGCGCCAAGTTTTTTTACAAAAAAATTTATTTATTTTGTTTTAAATATTTTTATTTTGTCCGTTACTTCTTTAATTCTTTGTAATTAAAATGATTCTTTGTAATATTAAAAATTTGTTAAAGAGAATTAAGAAGCTATTATCACTTGGTTTAGAATAGGAAGACCCTTGAATAGAAATACGAAGATACCACTTGGGTTTTATTTCTTTAAAGTATAGTTGCATAACAATTATCTTTCAAAGCAATATACATATTTTTTTTACAATTGGCGCAATTTAATTTAAAGATTTCACATCTTTTTTTGAAATACATGTCACTTGAGTTAAGTTAGGTAATATAATTTTGTGAAGAAGAAAATAAAGATTTCACATCCCTTTTATTGAAATACATGTCACTTGAGTTAAGTTAGGTAATATAATTTTGTGAAAATAAAGATACTACCTACCCACTTTTGGGTTTTTTCGAGGTACAAAGATATATTACGTACCATTTGGGTTTTATTAAAATATTTTTAAATTTAAAATTAATGATACTACCATTTGGTTTTTTTTCGAGGTAACAACTACGCGTGTACTTGGCGCCTTTTTTTTACCTTTTTGAAAAAGGTAATTTTGTACTGTATATAATACAATACAGAAGATGCCCGTTCTAGACTGGAGGATCCTAGGATGATCCTGCTCGCGGCTCATCCTAGTAAGTATTGTAGACGGGTAAAAATCATGGAAAATCAATTATTTTTATCCGTCTACACCATTCATTAGAATGAGCCGCGAGTAGGATCATCTTTCCTGTCTAGAACGGGCAAGGGCTGCGGTCCAATTCACGGCATTCACGCTCGTCGCTCACAACGCTGTTCGCGCGGTTCTGGCTGCGATTGCAGCGCCATCTCTGACAAGATCCGGCAACTACTGTTGCACGCAACACTGCTCTTCTTGTCATTCTGTCAGTCTGCATCCGTATTTGCATTACTAAAATAATTTTTCGATGAATTTTTTTTTGTACGCATTGAATCTTGGTTCTACTTGCATGATATTATTCCTACATGTTTTCCCGAGGGCAGATGATAAACATTATGTATGTATAAACTGCAGAATTTTTGTTTTAAGTAAATATTGTCGTCAGGTGACAGCTGTATGTGCCCAAATAAGTAACATTTTTAATTTTTTGGTGTTTTTGATATAAAATCGCGTTTGCTACCCTAGATTTTTGTGCGTACTTTAATTCTAGACCAAAAAACTTGCAATTCTGTAAAGCCAATTAAAAAATCCATCGAAAAACGATAATGTCGGTAAATCATACGGCTGCAGGTCTTGGCCAAGACGGTCTTAAGATCGAAAACCGTCTGAAGACGGCTTTACATGCATAGATAAATCTTGAGAACACAAGTTTTAGCTTAAGATCGTCTTGACGAAGTCTGTGCTTAAGAATATGGCTTCGGCAATATTCGGGAATCCAAGCTTTTTGACCAATCATGATAAAGATTTACAAGAATTTACCGGGGATTGCGTCTATTCTCGCTCGTGGCCGGTGGCCGTCATCATCGCGTCGTGTACCGCGACGATTAACCTTAAAGAGAGCGACGGGTGCAGTGTGCAGTGGTGGTGTTTTCCTTCCGAGGAGGTACGACGAGCATCATCGCGTCGTGTACCGCGACGATTAACCTTAAAGAGAGCGACGGTTGCAGTGGTGGTGTTTTCCCTGACGAGCATCATCGCGACATAAACGATAATTGTCAACGGATTGATTGTCGCGTTAAAATATAACGATCCTTACCGTTACCGCAGTGCAACGACGGCCAGGTGCTCAAACACGCCGTGACTATCAATCTGTGGCCCAACGATGAAATGACGATTACTCCGGTAAGGCCTCCCGTCTCGCCTAAGGTCATCCTTATCATTTGACACGTATTGGTACTCTAATAATAATAAACTCTGATAAAATTTGACTTATCCGAGATAATCTCGGTGATACTTTAGTTGACAACGTGTAACGATAACGATAGCAAATTAACACCACTTGTAACAATAGCTTTTGCTGTTGAAGAGAATTGCATGATGGTGTGATAGCTTATTTGTTTTTGCAATATGTCAACGGTATCAGTTTTCTATAGAAACCATTTTCCAGTATTAGGTGGCACCATGTTATATGAAACCCACTGGATGCGCGCACGATGGCGAGCTCTTAAATTGGGAAGCAGCGTGCCGATAAATCCAGTCGACGTTTGCTCTCTGCTGCCCGACAAATGTTGGTTCAAGATCATCTCGGTGCCGGACACGATGCAGGAACGTGATCAGACATTGAAGAGAAAGGTAGCGATTATTGTTGACATTCGAAGAGAGGGAATTTCACGTGAAGAATTTTCTTACTAAGGGGTTTCCTACATTTCAGATTGATACATTTCAAATAATGAAGCGGACATTAAGAAGGCCTGCTTATTGTCTAGCATGGAAGTTGCGGGGTGAAAGTTTGAACGGTATTCCTTGTGATAAGGATCCACCGAACGAGCTTAAGGATTGCCCTGTTAATGGAAATGGAGAACACCAGGATGCGCCTGCTCCAGCTTTGCAAATCGAGCCCACAAGGTTTTAATCTATTTGGAATCGAGCAGAAATATTTGACGATGAAGATACGGTTGTTTATCGTGTTCTTTGCACATTTTTCAGCTGTCCAGAGGAAGGTGATATGCCAGCGACGAGTTCCAAGAAGTCAACAGACTCTCAGGATGTAATTGAACCTCCTGTTCAATTACATCCCTCCTCTCTTGAGCACGAGAATAACAGGAAGCGGAAAGCCAAGAATATTAATTTAACGAGTAAAGCTGCGACAAACGGTGAGTCAGGCAAGAGGATCAAATGGGATTGCGGCGCGCACTTCATCCGCGGAGGAATCTGTTGACGAGTCTGATTACGAGCCGTCCGTGTATACCGAAAGTTCCGACGACTGGAACGACAGGAGTGAGCTGGAAGATGATGGTACTACCGGCTAATGATGGAAATCGTCGATTTTCCTACGCTATCGTCGATTTTACAATTTTTGAGAGCGTCCAAATTATAGATACGTCCGCAATACAGATCTATTTTGTTGTGAAATATTTATTTTTGTACATGGTCTTGAAATATTGTATTTGTATATCCATTTTACTTGAAGAGATATATAAAAACGTTAATAATATATCACAACCGACGTTGCTCTTTTACATGTCGGAAAGTACGAATTATATTAATCTGATGCGTATTGAAAATATAAAACACTTATTCTAAACGTTTAAAATGTCCAAGGTTAAGATAATTGTATATCATAGAATTTTTTATGTAATTTTTGCGTGAAATTAACAGTTTCAAATAATCGAATAATCGGCACTAGAAAACTAAGTTTCTTTAACATTTAAATTTTCGATGTTATGGTTCAGCTATATCAAATGCTGCTTTTATCCCGCATCAGGTTGATAAGTCCACAATAATTAATAAATATTAAAGTAATCCGCGCTCTCGTATATATTAAAACGCTTGATATCCCTCAGCGTCCTCGGTGGCGTATTCTTCAGCCGCTGCAATGGCCATATCGGCCAACATGTGCTTCGGTATCTCGGATCCCCGCACTTTGATAGTGTAACACGCATTCTCCATTTTGGTCAGACTGTGCTTGAGCGTGATGATTTTCTTGTTTACCTCAAGTTATGCACTACGCTGGTGTAGCCTAACAAGGCTATGTATATCTTTCTGACAAAATTACACGTTTGATAACAACTGGACACGTCGCCTATCGCCAGATTATTGATACACGTTTGCATCAGCTCTCTATGATAAAACCGACCATAGAAACACAGATATCTTCCACTCTTTGGGCTGAAGGAGCTGAAATGTAGCAAAAGGAGCAAGAATGATTACTTCCTTTATTCCAATATGCTATACGTGAAAGTTGTTATTTCTTTGCGCATGCTGTGCTTTACCTTCAGCTGGATCTGCTGTATACCTCTCCTCTCTTCTTTCCAGAGTGAATATTAAGTTCGATTGAATAGTTATCTCTTCACGAAGTTGACCTTTATATCCATCAGATACACTTATAAGAGATGTGTCATTATTCTCGGAATCAACATCTCTGCAACGACGACCGAAGGCGTTATAACCGCGACAATTTACCTGTTAATAGAAAAAATACACGTTACATTTTTATTTTAAAAATATTAATATTTTTATTGTCGGAATTTTCATTTTGGTTTATACGTATAAAATGATTGCAAAAGCGAGTACTCACAGGTTGACAGTGTTCAAACCACACGCGTTGCACTGGAATCTTATATTGTTGCTGCTGGGAAACTTGAACGCGTTTAAAGCTAGCCATTAACGATTGAGCCTTAGGACTTTCCGCTTCCGCCGCTATCACCAGAGCCAGACCACAGCTGATTTCTCCGCCCCTCGCGCCAATTTCGATACTTCCCGACGAAACCGTTGCCACTTCTGGAACTCCCTGATGGAGTCGCGGTCGTCGGAACTTCCTGGCTTGCGACGCTTCGGCCTGTCCGCTGTCCCTCTCTCTCGCTCTCTCGCTCTCCCCTTTCGCACTCGCTCCCTCTGCTCTTCCTCGTCGTTCTCGGCTGCTCGTCTCTCACATCGAGGACTACGCACTTTCCTCAACACACCTCCTCGCCTCGAATATCGGCGACTCGAGTTTACTCGTCGTACCTCCTCGGAGGTAAAACACCACCACTGCACCCGTCGCTCTATTTAAGGTTAATCGTCGCGGTACACGACGCGATGATGACGGCCACCGGCCACGACGGCGAGAATGACGCAATCCCCAGCAATCCCGACACATCACCACTCGCAAATGGCTGCGTTCGGAAACGTCACCCGGGCGCGGGTACACTACGGGTATACTCCCGTCTTCAAACTCGCTGAGATAGAAAGAGAAGGAAGGATACTGTGCACTCGGATGACGTTTCCGAACACAACCAATGTAGCACATAA
>JASTWP010003285.1:0-26799 GCA_030770255.1 Temnothorax ravouxi
ATTTACATCAATGAAAAAAGAAACTTATTACTTACCGTAGAATTTAACCATCAATGTTTCTTATAACACATGATATTAATAAATATACAATACTTATATTGCAGGTACTAGATGCATCTTCATCACTAATGCACAATCAAACTGTCCTGTTTGGTTTAACAGATTCGGATGATGAATCTTTTAATGTATGAATATATTTTGTTTTAAATACTTTAAAATTATTTTTGCAAAAATAATTAAAAATTTTAGTATTGTTTATTTAATGTCGCTAACTGCTTTTAAAGAAAAGTATAATCGATATTTTACATTTATAAATTTTCTAACGTAATAATAATTAACATAAGATTTTATGTTTAGGATACATAGATACACGAAGCAAATAAAGAATTATTTGAAAAAAGTGGTAATGATAATGACAGCGACAACGATAGTGACGACGATGATGGAAATATCTGTCATTAACAGTTCAACGAAATAGAAAACAAATCAACGGCTGCCTTAGCATATGACGTTTGTTTTAGTAGATTAGTAAAAATGTTACAAAAAGATGAAATAAATGTCACAGTTAATGTGTCAATAACAGTGAGTAAAGCAGAAATGTTACTTACAGTGCTAAAGTACGGGTTAACATATAATTTACCACAATCTGCCATAGCTGATTTATTTAAAATGTTAAATAGATATTTTGGTTTGTCGACATTACCAGATACGCACTATCTTATTGATCAAATATTTAACTCAAATGAAAACATTGAATACCATGCTGTTTGTCCAAATTGTAAAAAATACGTTAAAAAATTTAATCGAAAAGATCGTCGTACTAAGTGTAATACATGTGATACAGAAATTTTATTAAAAGATTCAACGTATACAGACTTTTTTACCATTATTAAGGTACGCAATAAAATCGCTAATTTAATTCAAGACAGCAGCAGACATTATGAATCTGTAGTTAATGATAGAATGCGAAATAAGGAAAATATTGATGAATTTATTGATGGAGTAATGTATAAGGAATTTATGAATTTTATCAGCGAATGACAAAACCAATTTTGTAACAGCGACTTTTGTTCGAGATCGTGATAAGCGTATCACATCAAAATCGCGTTCGGTTGTTGGCGCAAGCACGCTTGCTATAAAATAATCGCCTAAGTAATTTCGCCTTAACCATCGTCCCGTATAGCATGGATCTTTCGTTACATTCCGGAAAGTTTGCTAATTGGTAGCAATAACACAGCCGCGGCCGACCGGTTGCGCAAATAAAGTCAAGCAACAGCGCTCAGACAAAAGAAAGATCCATGTTATAAACAAAGCGAGCGAAAACATGTAACGACTTGTCGGGTCGTCATGTGAAAACGGTGACGTCTGCTCGATGACGTAGGGCTCCGATGACCAATCACCCTCCCGAAATTAGTGGTAACCAGCCTGGAGGGAGTTTCACCTCAGAGGTGATAAAAAGACCGCCGTGGCGCCGCGGGATCGATTTCGCTCGCAGATCACCAGCCTAGTATATCTATACGACCGCTAGTACACCGCCTTATACCGCTTTTGCTTCGCAATCCGCACTTGCTTTCGCACCCGCGATTCACCTTGCTTTCACTGATAGCTTCAGTGCGCGCTGTCTCTCACGGCTTTTCTGTAAATAATTGTACATATTCAGACATTAAATAGACCTTGTTTTATTGTACTGTAATTTTGGACTTGTTGTTTTCTTTGTGGTCGTCGTCTACCTCGCGCTATCTCGCGCTACCGCGTGCTCTCGAACAACTTTCAATAGTGATGGATCACCGGTTTTTGAAAGTTCTAAATTTTCAATTTGGCCTATTCAATTAATAATTAATGAAATGCCATTTGAGATAAGAATGTCTAATCTCATTGTTTGCGGCGTATGGTTCGGTAAAGATAAACCGGATATAAATATTTTTTTAGAACCATATGTTGCTTACATGAACGAATTATCAAACAAAGGTGTTTGGTGTACCATAAAAAATAAAGACCATTGTATTAAAGTGTACACAGTATGTTGCTGTGTCGATTCCGTGGCTCGTGCACCAATGCAAGGTTTAGTTCAATATAATGGTTACTATGGATGTAATTGGTGCTTGCATCCAGGTTTTTATGTTGCATTACAAAGAGGTGGAAGTATCAAATATGTCTTTTTAGATGAAATGCCATCCCAACGAACTGAGATGCAAATGATTAGACACATGCAGCAGAGTCTAACATATGCAAATCCTGTTTATGGCGTTAAAAAACCAACAGTTCTACTAAATTTGAGAGGTTTTAACGTGATTTCTGGGTTTGTTCCGGATAGTATGCACTGCATCAATTTGGAAATAGCAGAACAATTTTGACAATACTGGATTGAATCAAACAACTTACCGTACTCATTGACTAATAATGATATTCATAATATTGATATTATGTTAAAAGAAATAAAAGTTCCAAATCAAATTGCCCGATTATCTCGCTCTATTCGAGACAGAAAATGGTGGAAGGCGAGAGAGTACGAAAATTGGACTCTCTACTATAGCATTCCGATTCTAATGTGTTTTCCTCATTTGCAAATTTATGCTAAAATTGGGCGCTTTTGGTAGAAGCATATTACATTTTATTAAAAAGAAGTATTACACGTACTGAACTAAATCATGCAGATGGTCTATTGAAAAGATTTGTTGCTTACACTGAAATATATTATTCAAAAAGTGCAATGACATTTAACATTCATCAGCTATTACACTTGGCACAAAGCGTAGCAGATTGGGGGCCGCTATGGGACTCACTCTGGATATTGCTTTCGAAAGTGGTAATGGTCAAATCGTAAAGAAAGTCCAAGCTGCTAAGAGAGTTATTCAGTCAGATATGTAGGACAATTGCTATGAATCAAAGTCAATTAATTCTGAAAGAACACGTAGCACTAAGATCGTTTTCAATGATCAGTAATTTTATATCCTATCTTGACAAAAAACATACCAAAACAACCTTCAAAATATCTCATGCAAGATACTTTGGAACAAACTATCCAACAAATTTAAGATGGATTCAAGAACTTGGCTTATCACATGAAAGTAGGGTGTATCATAAAATTGTTAAAGAGCGTTGTCTATATACATCGTCCAGAAAAAATAGGCTCCGCTCAAATAATTCTTTTGCTTTTACAAAGGAAGGAAGTTTTATCCGAATAATAGATTTTATAATCGACCCGTTAAGTAGAAAAGAGTATACAATATGCAATATAGTAAATATAGAACATATTTTTAATAATAATAATACATCGATGAAAAAAGTAATAGATATTCCTAATGCATTACTTGCAATAGAAACTAATACGATTGAAAGGGTTTGCGTTTTTATTGACATTAATAATGCGATGTATATTTGTGCAGTGCCAAATTTGTATTTTTATTAATAACATTTTTTTCATATACGCAATTATTGTCTTAAATCTCGTGTTTTAACATACATGTAATGATAGACAGAGATATACAAGTACTTGTACCGGTATCATACTAATTATTATTATTATAACAATAAGGATCCAATTATGAAATATAAAGAATGTTAGACAGAGAGAGAGAGAGAGAGAGAGAGAGAGAGAGAGAGAGAGAGAGAGAGAGAGAGAGAGAGAGAGAGAGAGAGAGAGAGAGAGAGAGAGAGATTTGTTCGCTGTATTTCAGCGGTGCAAACTTGAAACTCGTATGTATATTGTAAAATTTATATATTATAAGTACCATAAATACTTACATTTATTATACTTCATTTATTGGTGTAATAAATCATAAAATTAAAGATTATTGTCCGTAAAACCGAGTTAACTGAGTTTTTATTATTTATAAGACAATTTTGACTTGATTTACATGAAAGCAATTTTTAGTAAAAAAAAAAAAAACACATGCAGAAGAGTTAATTGAAATGACATTAAAATTTAACACTGAAACTCAAGATAATACTAAAAAAGAGAAATCCTTCATTTATGAAAAAGTACGTGATTTTATTATGTAACAGAGGTACATGCTTTTGTTACGTAACAAAACGTCCGAAACTGATACGTAGCAAATTACGTATCTCTGTTACGTTACACGGTTACACAGTTACATGATTTTGTTATGTTACAGAGTTACGTGATTTTTTTTCAACAGGGTGCAATTGGTTAATGCTTTTATGAAAAAAGGACCAACAAAAGACATTTTTCGTCAACGATTCTTGATTCTGCGAAAATTTTACCCAATTGTTCAACGAACAGAAGCGACAACTTCACTCAATCCATATTTTTTAGATGCAGAGAATAATATCGGGACAATTTGGAGTGAACTATTTAATTCCGAACCGAGTCTATTTAAAACATATGAATGTAATAATCCCACTTGCAATTTTGAACCACAGGCTATTCCATTTCTTTCTGTGAATCATAGAACGATTGGGAGGAAGGATTCGGGGCGTTGGAAGAAGCTATACAATTTCATTCACGTATTTCCAGTATCAAATGTCGTAAAGAAGAGTGTAAAGGAATTGCCACGGAGATTAATATGACTAATTTCCACATTTTCATCGAACTTGACATAAGACCACGAATCCAAATGACTGCTGGAATGCAATGTACTCTAAGTGATTTTCCTATTGTTCTGCATTTGGAGAAAAAATATAGGCAAGCACAGTCCACAGGCATCAATTAATTAAAAGAAGTGCAGTATTATAATTACTCTTTTAATTTTTAGATTAGCAGGTGTCATTGGTTATACCCCTAATCATTTCGTTGCCTATTGCCGGCGAATTACAGGTCGTTGGTTATTATGCAACAATCTTAAAACTACGATAGAGTCATGCAATGATAAAACTGTGATTATCCCTCATGGGATTATTTATATCCTATCATGAATATTGTGGTAAATTATAGTTTTTATATAATATCAAATGGGATATTGTTGCAATACACAGGATGTAACAGTGGATTGGTGATTTTTGTAATAAAGTACAATAAGCAAAAAACTAGATAGCTTTAGCATCATTATTATTTATAACACAAGAGATGTGTAATATATAGTTTTTTATTATAATTAATATATAGACAAGATCATAAATATATACTGTCAAAACTAAATTTTGAAATAATATATTTCAATACGAGTATGTAATTTTGAAATGCGCTTATTAAATATACCTGTGGAAGTTTATACTGAAAATGAATTTTCTGTCTTTCAACTGGAGCAAGTTGACATGATGAGTTCACTACGTCAAACTTGGGCATTCATTCAACTTCATTACATAAGGTATATCTTTTAAAAATCCTTGTATACTGGTCGAGAAGAGACGTGATTTCTCTTCATTAAATTGGAGCATCATATATATGTTTTAATAATATCACTGTGTTTGGCAGCTTAATTATAGCATTATATGATATTTTTAAACTAAGAGATCTATATTCGTGGTTACGTGGTCCTAATATAATCTTACAAATAAATAAGCTCGATAAAAAATTAAAAAAAAAGATCAAGATCTGACTTAGGCCAAATTATAGAGCCCTGGCACATTCAGCAAACGTTGATCATAATTTTTCCTTTTTCCAAAGTATGCATTAGGCCCATGTCTGCTATTATAAATGTCGATTAATGTTCAGTCTTTCATGGGCGAGTTCGTTATTAACGACATTCACTTTTATAAACGAATGCGAAAACTCCTGCAAAAAGATTTTGATGTTACTGGCAGTAGGTAAGCTATGTTGGTTCTACCCCGGGAGCTCCGAGGAGGGGTGAGGGGCGGATGGTACCGCGGGGGGATACCGCGAGGGGGGGGATACCGCGGGGAGGGGGGATACCGCGGGGGAGGGGGAGGGGGGTATCGCGTTTTCCTGCGTCGCGGGGGAGGGGGAGGGGGGACCGCGTTTTCATGCGTCGCGGGGGGAGAGGGAGGGGGGACCGCGTTTTCGTGCGTCGCGGGGGGCGGGGGAGGGGTATCGCGTTTTCGTGCGTCGCGGGGGCGGGGGACCGCGTTTTCATGCGTCGCGGGGTGAGGGGTACCGCGTTTTTCCGGCGTCGCGGGGGCGGGGACCGCGTTTTCGCCGCGCCGCGAGGTGAGGGGCGAATTCAACCGTGAGGACCGCGTTCAACGGCCGCGGCGGTCCGCGTGACGTCACCCGCTTGCGTTCCCGGCCCCCGTTCGCGCGCGGTCCCTCTCGCTCCCGGCCCCCGATCTCGCGCCCCTGTCCCCCGTTCGCGCGCGTCTTCTCATTCGCGTTCTCTTTCCCTCTCGCTCCCGGCCCCCGTTCGCGCGGCCCTCTCTCGCTCCCGTTCGCGCGCGTCTTCTCATTCACGTTCTCTTTCCCTCGCGCGTTCTCGCTCACGATCGCGTTTTCTCGTTCGCGTTCCCGGCCCCCGTTCGCATATCTTTTCTTCGCAAACGATATTTAATCATTTAGATTTTCGCAATATTTAATTTCTAATATTACATTTAAGTAAACGAAGACAGCTTAATTCTAATGACAGGGAATGGGAAATGAAAAAGAAAAATTGTTTTATCATATTATATGCATTTATTTCTCATGTAGCGCATTATACACAATAGTATCTAAAGCGTAGACTAATAATTCACAATCAATAATTGAATGTTTATCGTAAAATTCACGCAAGATTCTAACTGCATTACATTTATCGCTGATACAATTTTGGCGTAAAATGCTTACAAATTGTTTAAATTTTTCACTTACGCCATGAACATTTTGGTATAGTTGAAAATACACATTCTCGACGCAATGTTCTAGTTCGAACAGGAAGAGTACGGTTGACGGTTTCATGTATAAGCTGGTATCGCACGATGTCAATTTTACAATGTCTGCGTCGCATATTTTAACGAGCTCCAGATCTCGAAACGCAAAGCGATGATGGCGCCGGTGACTGCACGAGTCGCTGAATATCTGCACGTTTTTCGATGAGAGCCGTCCACGTTGCATGAGGCAGAATTATCCGATTGCCTCGGTTATCACCAATAAGTATGTCCACAGAGGACATAGGTCCCGCGCTGATTCCAACATCCAAAAATTTATATGCTGTCGATGTCAATGCAAATCTCCTTCCCAAAATACGTGGCGTGTGGCGGGGTTTATCAAAACTGAAAAAATACAAATATATAATAATAAAAGCTTTTTTTTACAAGTATATACGAAAATTAGCGGTACTTACTCATTGTGCTGTTTCTCGCACGTTTCAGTCCTGAATCGGAACGTAGTAGTTCATGTTCGAGCTGGAGTAGATAAAATCCACAGATCGAATGGGATACAAACATTGACGGACCTCTTTTTATTTTGCACTCCCCTCCACATTGTAAACAGTAGTTGTTTCCAGCGGACCTCTTTTTATTTTGCACTCCCCTCCACATTGTAAACAGTAGTCGTTTCCAATAGGCAGATGTGACGTCGATGGTCTCCAGGTAATCCCATGTGAAAATACTGTTAATCCTTCATCATAAACACTACGAACCCTGCCCGTAATTGTGCCACAACATGTACGAATGAATGCTACATCTGTAACTCTACTTTTATGCCAAATTTGCGCATCACAATGCGTGTGACACCATATGTCAGTGTGTGTAAGCACGTTTCGAAAACCGGCCTCTCTGCCACGAAGCAAACGCACCATCGACGAGCAATAGCGTCCGTCCGTTCCCATACTCTCTTTTTACAGATATATCAACTCTCAAATGCCGTTTCAAACTCTCGACTGCGCGCTAGAATCCTCGCAGACCATTTATACGTACACAAAAATGCGAATCTTGCAAATAGCGCCAATGTACGGCTGCTGCATGGTGACCACCACCACAATCCACATAAATGTGATATCGTTGTCTAGAACGTGATGAGATCACCTCATCGGGCAATAGCATCAAATATGATTTTTTCAAGAACATGTCGCGACGTGTCTCGCGATGATTTCATCGAACACGTGCAAAACTGCAAATTTTGCATTTTTCTGGTCGATGTACGGCTGCTGCATTGATACAGATCAAATCACCGAAAGTCACGTTATTGTTTTCAAGAATATACGTGTCTCGCGATAATTTCATCGAACACGTGCAAAACTGCAAATTTTGCAATTTCGCATAAGTCAATGTACGGCTGCTGCATTGATAATCACCGAAGTCAATGGCGCGATATCGTTTTCAAGACGTGTCTCGCGATGATTTCATCGAACACGTGCAAAACTGCAAATTTTGCAAATAGCGCCGATGTACCGGCTGCTGAGATGAAATTAAATATGCTAGCAAACGATGCATCATTAGTAGAATATAAATTGACGAATCTGGGGGGATACGCTCAGTAGTCGAGAATTGGAAGTCGTGAGTACAATTGTGTCAGAAAGAAGATCGTGCAATAATATGGAGCAAGAGTTGTTGGAGCAATCCGCCCTTTTAAATTCGTGGGAAGAATTTACCGCGTGGGAGCAACGATGCGACGAGTTTATCGAATCGTTGGAAGAACAAAGCCGAATTAAACGGCCACGATTATCGATTGGTCTCAAACAGTCGTTGATTGCTTGTATCGCACGACTCGAAGGTCTGAAAGACTCGGTACGTCAACGTTTCGTGCATGTGGGTGCCGGATACAGTGCGAGTGAGACAGGACTCAGATGGCGCGAGATAGATACGGCTTTTGAAAGTCGTATACTGACCGGTGTGGTGATAAATTCGAAACACATCGACCCACTGTCAATTTCTCAAAGATGCGAGAGACATTGTACTCATTCATGTGCGGAACGTCATGCAACGACACGACAATGTAAAGATAAACACAATGTTTAATGGTGAATTTGTTGCGGGTGACAAACGCGCGAATAAAAGTATCGCTACGAGAAACAGTGAACTCTTTCGTATGTCCGATCTGCGCGAGTGGTACAAGCGACGCGTTATCGAGCCTACCCTAGCATCGCTGGAGGAATTCCAGGAACGTGATAGCGGATGGGCGTTGTCGCGTATACTGAATTTGACTGTTAACGTAAACAAGTACAATCCATTGCACGCGGGGTGTTTTGTGGAAATACCGCGAGAAATTAAAAAGAAGAAAGCGGTGATAAACGTGCGATCAATGGACAATGCATGTTTCGCATGGTCAGTGACGGCTGCTCTGCATCCAGCCCAAAGACATGCAGAACGGGAGTCGTCATATCCACATTACACGTCGGTGCTAAATCTTACAAACATTAAGGGGCACAACTAGTGTGACTGCCCAAAAAAAAGGTGATTTTCGGGAATTTATTAAAAGAAAAGTATTGCATCGAATGTTTTGAAATTTTGAGAATATATTTGTGTATAAATGATCTATGTGCAGTAATTTTTTTGTATGAAAATAATCAATTTTCAGCGACTTATGTGTCATCTCCCGAGTCTCCAAAAAAAAAAGTTCTCCCACTGCTGCAGTGATTGCGGCCTTCAGAGTGCCCGAAATAAAAAAAACAAAAAATGTCCGTTAAACTAGAAGGTACTTCCCGTACAATGACGCAGGATTATAAAAAAAAATTAAAATCCAACAAAATGGCGGAGTTTTGAAAAAAAAATTTCAAATTACGCTTAAAAATCTCGCGGTTTTTTGCATGGCAAATTGACATTTTTCATTCAATCAAAAAACTGGAGGGTCATTGTATGGAAAAACAAATACTAAACACGCTCCAAAAAAATTCAAGTCGATCGGATGATTTGTATTCGAGTTAGAACTGCAGCAGACCCCTCAGCTTATGCACGTTTCTGACCGACTAGCAGCTACTCTTTAGAAGGCTGCCGTTCAAAAACTATTTGAGATCCACCCTTAAAACTTTATATGTTATTCTTGAAGCTATAGACTATCGAAAAATGCAAAAAAAAAATAATCGATTTTTCAAAAGTGTCACACTAGTTGTGCCCCTTAAGTTTCCAATGACGTTGGATCAAATTAAAATTTTTGAAAATTACAACGACATCTCCATCAACGTGTACGGCATCAAGAAAAAAAACGAGGAACTTGCTATCGTGCCAATACGGCTCACCGACAGAAAGATGGACAGGCATGTAAATCTGCTGTACGTGCATGACGACAACGTGGGGCACTTTGCATGGATCAAGAATCTATCCCGTCTCGTGAGCTCTCATTTGAGCAAGAATACGAACAAAAAATACTTTTGCGATCGGTGAGTATACGTCCTAATAATTAATAAAAATAAATGTTACTTAAAAAATATATAAAAAATTTCTTTATTTACAGATGTTTACACTATTTCTACACGAGCGAGAAATTGGAAGCCCACACTGTCGACTGTCTGGAGATGAACGACTGCGCGATCAAGTTACCGAGCGATAACAACAAGTGGTTGGCCTTTAAGAATCACAACAGGAAGGAACGAGTTCCGTTTATCGTATACGCCGACCTGGAATGTACCCTGGAGAAGATGGAAGCTGATCCGGAAACGTCCACATACACGTATCAACATCATCGCGTGTTTAGTATAGGGTACTACGTGCGTTGCTCGTACGACGACTCATTATCAATGTATCGGTTTCGTCGCGATAAGGATCGCGTCGCGTGGTTCGCCGAGGAGCTAAGACGTTTAGCTCA
Organism: Temnothorax ravouxi; assembly: GCA_030770255.1. NCBI lineage: Eukaryota > Metazoa > Arthropoda > Insecta > Hymenoptera > Formicidae > Temnothorax > Temnothorax ravouxi. Next base: position 10,571 of record JASTWP010003285.1, read on the forward strand.
CGATGTAAAGACAATCTTATCCACTAATTTGCCCATGGCGGATTTCACGCGAGACGAGTGGGAAAAGTTTAACAGCGCAACGCACTGTCACGTGTGCGAAAAACCGTTCAAGCCAGACGATGTGCGAGTACGCGATCATTGTCATCTGACCGGTCAGTACAGAGGTCCCGCGCACTCAAACTGTAACTTAAATTATAAAAATTTGCATTGTATTCCGATAGTTTTTCATAATTTATCAGGCTACGACGCGCATTTTATTATAACGGAAATAGCAACAGCGTACGAAGGACATGTAGATTTACTCCCAATTACAAAAGAGAAATACATTTCGTTTACGAAAATCGTTAAAAGCACCGAAGATAAAGATAAGAAAACTTGCGTTAAATTGCGATTTATCGATTCGTACAAGTTTCTCACCGCTAGTCTCGACAAATTGGCATCTTATCTTAGCAAGGATAAACTGCGAATATTGCAACGCGAATTTTGTAAATTATCCGCAGAAAATTTTGATTTGTTGACACGAAAAGGCGTATTTCCGTACGAGTACACTGACTGCGTCGAAAAGTTGGAGGACTCGTGCTTACCATCGCGCGACTCGTTTTACAGTTCATTGACAGGTGACACCGTATCCGAAAACGATTACGCGCACGCCGTCAACGTCTGGCAGCGGTTCTCCATTCGAACGCTTGGTGACTACAGCGATTTATATCTCAAAACCGATGTCTTGCTGTTGGCCGATATCTTTGAAAATTTTCGCGATAGCTGCGTCGCGAGTTATGGACTCGATTCCGCCTATTATTATACTCTACCGGGTTTTACGTGGGATGCTATGTTGAAGCATACACGTATCAATTTCGAATTGCTCACCGACATTGACATGGTCATGTTTATCGAACGCGGTATACGCGGCGGTTTGAGCCAATGTTCGAACAGATACGCGCTGGCCAACAACAAATACATGCAGTCGTACGATCCAGCGAAACCATCATCGTATCTGATGTATTTTGACGTAAACAACTTATACGGCTGGGCAATGTGTCAACCATTGCCATATGCAGATTTTCAATGGGTCGACGACGTAACCAATTTTAATGTTATGGATATCGCGTTGGATTCCTCGATAGGCTACATTCTCGAAGTCGACTTGGAGTATCCGCAACATCTTCACGACGCGCACACTGACCTACCGTTCTGCCCAACGCGCGATAAACCACCCGGTAAGCTGCAGAACAAGCTCCTCGCAACATTATACGATAAGAAACGTTATGTAATACATTATCGCAACCTGCAGCAGTGTACTCGTCACGGTCTTCGTATATCAAAGATTCACCGCATATTGAAATTCGCGCAATCTCCATGGCTTCGCGATTATATTGAACTAAATACGAAATTTAGAACATTGGCCAAGAATGATTTCGAGAAAAATTTATACAAATTGATGAACAACGCTGTGTTCGGCAAAACTATGGAGAATGTGCGGAATCACGTTGACGTGCGACTCGTGACTCATTGGGAGGGTAGATACGGCGCGGAGGCAATGATCGCGAAACCAAATTTTCATAGCCGAAGCGTCTTTTCGGAGAATTTAGTAGCGATAGAAATGCGAAAACTCGAGGTGAAGTTCGACAAACCAATCTACGTGGGTATGTGCATCCTCGATATATCCAAGACATGTTTGTACGAATTTCATCACGAGTATATGTTACCTGTTGTATCGCGAAAAGTGTAAAGTCACGTACACTGATACTGACAGTCTCATTTATCACATCGAGTGCGACGATGTGTATGACACCATGAAGCGCGACATTAATAGATTTGACACTAGCGATTACGCGGTCGATAATGCGTACGGTATCCCACTCGCCAATAAAAAAGTTCCGGGTTTGATGAAAGACGAAAACAACGGCGCGATAATGACTGAATTTGTCGGGCTTAGAGCAAAGATGTACGCCTTGCGAGTGAACGGTAAGAAAGATACGAAAAAGGCTAAAGGTGTTAAGAGTAACGTCGTAGCCAGGTCGATAACGTTCGAACGATTACACGCGATGTCTGCGCGACGAAATTGAAATGACGCGACAGCAGGCTTGCATAAGATCCAAACAACACGAGGTGTACACCGTGTCCGAAACGAAAATAGCACTAAGTCCGTACGATGATAAACGATACATTATATCCGGTTCTACCGAGACGTTGCCATGGGGGCATAATAAAATACCTTAAATATATATTGTAATTACATTTAGATATTTATGAAAATAAATGACTCATTTGTATGTATATGTTTTTTATATTGTAATAAATTTTTTTACAATACATTATTCTTGTGTATCCACGAATTGTGTGAATTATCAAATCTTAACCACTTTACATAAACCTCATCCCCCCTTTTGCGCAAAACTTTTTCAACGAGATACACGTCGGGATTAGCAACGCGATGTAACTCGTATTCGTAGAAGCCGCCGGCGACGGGTTTTCCGCAGGAATCTTCCAACAGATACGTCACGGGATTAGTTTTTTGCACTTTGACGATTCTAAACACCTCCGTGGTCCAATTTGGCGTGTATCCTTTCTCGAAGATTGTCTTGAATTTACTCACGCGTACCGAGTCGCCTACTTTGAATCGCGCGGGAGCAGCGATCTTTACGTGACTGTACACCGTTGTTAGGAGCTTGTCGGCGATCGCGGGGTAACATCGATAGGTCGCATGCCGATAGTTCGATGCTTTCGCGCGTTTGTAATCCGATACGAGGACCCCGGCAGCGAGTCGATCCATTTGTAATTTCCATTGAGCGTAAACATTTTCCACATGTCGTTCTTAAGCGTGCGATTGAATCGTTCGACGACCGATGCCTTCATTACGGAATAGGTCGAATAGTGATTTGATATTCTGTTTCCCCGGGAAAAAATGATTAGATATAATCATATACAATTATATCTTGGTATATATATAATTATATATAATTATATATGTTTTTTATATGGGTTATTATCTAATTATACATGGCCACATGTGCAATGAATGGTCCCACATACAACCAGATATAGCACCATATCTACTTGTATATAAATGTATATAATTTTATGTGAAGCCAGATATAATGATATGTGAGTAGTGCACTCTACATATAACTAGATATGGTATTATATACAACTATATATGCAGTCATATATAGCCAGATATATTAATGTGACTAATCTGGCGCTATATACAACCAGATATAGCACCATATCTAATCATATATAAATGTATGTGAAGCCAGATATAATGATATATGAGTAGTGCATCCTATATATAACTAGATATAGCATTATATACAACTATATATATGAAGTCATATATAGCCAAAGTTAATGTGACTAATCTTGTCCTATGTACAACCAGATATAGCACTATATCTGTATAGATATAGATTTGCAAGTCATCATATATGCTGTAAATATTTAATCCTAAATTTAAAAATGTATTTGAATCGTTTTTATATATATTATAGATATTAAATTCAAAAATTCGTTACATAATATTATATAATTCAGTATTATAAAATAATACTGCAGGTCATGTATGCGTACCCGGGAAAAAAAAAATATATATATATAATATCATATATATTTATATATATAATTATATATAAATATATATGATTACATATAATGCAATTATATATGAATGTTGTCTCTATATAATCATATATAATTATATATAATCATATATAATCGTATATAACCATATATAGTCAATATATATTGGAAAAGAACTGTTAACTTCGATAATAAAGCATTGATAAATTGAGATGTATATTTTTTCAAAAGCTATAGAATTAAAAGTGAAATTATTTGTTCCATGCATACTATTACAACTTGGCACTGCTTGACATGAGACAGTGCCATGTCTCTTGATACCGTTTTTATCAGTCCACTATCAGTCAAATTTTAAATATAAGAAACGAATCCTATCGAATATATATATGTATAAATATATATATATATATATATATATATAATATATATATATATATATATATATATATATATATATATATATATATAAGTTTCACATACATTTTGACATGATTATATATAAGTTCATATAATTTATATATAAGTATATATATATATATATATATATATATAAGAATTAAGCATTTATCCGTGTAGATTATATATAATTATATATAACCATATATAAACTTAAATTCGGACTATCCGATAGATGGCATCTGATAGGATTTATTTCTCGTATTTAAAATTTGACAAACAATGATATAAGAATGGCATCAAGAGACACGACAGTATCTCACGCCAAGCAGCGCCAAGTTATATGTAAATAATTTCACTTTTGATTCTAGCTTTTGAAAAAATATACACTTAATTTATCAATTCCTTAATCGAAGTTAACAGAATTTTTTTTAAATATATAAAATATTTATTATGTTAGATATAATCACATATGATTATATATAAAATCGACCATATATGGTTATATATAATTGTATGTGGTTATATGTAATTATATACAATTATATCGGGCCATTTTTTATATCTAATTATATCTAATGTCGCTTTTATATAATTATATGTGATTATATCTAATCATTTTTTCTCGGGTCTTCAAGAGTTTCTGCACGTTTGCGTTGTAAAATTCTTTGCCCTTGTCAGTCTGCAGATTTTTCGGACATCTTCCGCTGTTTCAAATTATTTTCACAATCGCCGTAGTAACCTTGGTTCCGCTCTTGGCCTTGAGCGGTACGGCTCATGCGTGCTTGCTCAGCACGTCTATAACGGTGAGTATTTAGTGGTAGCCTCTGTTGAATCGCGTGTATGGGCGCATCTCGACCACATCCGCCTGCCACAGGTCATCGTATCCGCGCACTATGACGCGTCTTCGCAAATAAATTCTTCTCGCAGGAGCATGTAATTCTTCTACTAACCTCCGTTTCTCAGTTAATTGCTTCTTACCAGCCATGACGATGACGCGCAACTGACGCAGATATCAGATGTATGTTCTTATCTATTCGCGATGATTCGCAATTACATCTTGAATCATCTTTTGAAGCTCGTTTAGGGTAATTTGCACGTCATTCTGGAATGCAACCATCTTTCTCTCGATTTCATCCTGCCGATCTTTCAAAATTTGCACGCTCTGCTGCACGTAACGTTTATTGGCCGCATCGCCATCATCTACAGGCGGCGCTATCCGTCGAATCTTGCGCGATTTCGCGTCAAAGTCGGTGGCGACCACGCAAAGAGCGTTATCGCGCACGTAATTTCTGATTAATCCTCTCCATTGATAGTACGGTTCCGCACCGCCTCTTCCGAGCGATATACCAAACTTGTTGATCGGCATTTCGATGTTGATTGAATGACTCGCCGACGCGCGGTTTAATTTATAATAAGTCCAGCCTCGCGAAGTTCCTCGATAATCGACAGGATCTCGTTATCGTGACCGGTGTGACCGGCAAGGCGCGAAGCTTCGAGCAATCGGAGACGATCTACAAGCTCGTTGGGATCGTCCCAATGAACATAGTCGATCTTGTTGTCGTTTAATGTCATGGCACGCGGTATACCTTTTCCAGCTTTTTTACCCGACATCAGCGGTGCAATTATATGATCGATCTTGTTGCCGTTTAATGTCATGGCACGCGGTATACCTTTTCCAGCTATTTTACCCGAAATCAACGGCGCGATTATATTTGTGTATTTGGGTCCTCTGTTGCCATTTATTTGAGCATGAGCATCGTAATTGCGTTTATGAGCACTCGTCGTCAACAGAATGCTCTTGTATGTTTGCATGTCATCCTCCGTGTAGATGTCGTAATCGGGAAGTTTCTTAAAGATCAACTCGTAAAGACCGCGTGTGCCAGCGTATCGTGTGCCGTTGATAATTATGTTGTCCGCGTTGTCCACGTCAAAACGTTTATTACCTAGCATCATTCCATCGTTGCTGAAATAAACGCCGTATACGGTGTCTATACCGCTTTCTTGATCGCCACTGAGAACTGCCCCGACGTACTTATGGCTCAATGGACCCAAGCGATCTCGCAACATTTCTCGACCCTCAGATGTTTGCAACTGCTCCCGAACAGACGTCACGAGTGAGTCATCCGTGGTTTCGAAAACATCCTCGTTTGCGAGTGATTTGACCATTGGGGGTTGCACGGAAGGCGCTGAGGTTATCGGTGGTTCATTCAATGAATCTTTCGATTTACGCGGTTGTAAAATTTTGGATATTTCGCTCAAATTAGATGGCATATTTATCGATCGTTTCAACGTAACCGGAGTTGAAGCCATTACAGAGTCGTTAAACGAGGCGTTTGGTCGTTTTCGTTTGAGCTTTGGCTCTTCGTCTTCCCACGCCGTTTCATTCTCAATCTTTGACACATCAGATTCCTTGCCAACGGTGTTTTCGGCAATCTGCCTTAGAGGCTCGATGATGGGCTTAAAGTGTCTCTCCAACGCGATATCTTCCTCCATTTTACCCTGTTTTTAAGGCGTGATACTTTTTGCGAATCGAATTGCTCGTTTTTGCAATTTGATTTGCTATCCTCTCGCGCTCTCTAATCTCCTCGCCGCTGTCCATGTTGCGATAACGTTGTTCAATCGATGCGTCGACGACAACTAAGCACGTTTCGGTATCGCAAAGTCGTTAAATCCTTTTCTGTATCGACCATTCGAAATCGCGCTGTCCTTGTCTATCACCACAAATCCATACTTTTGCTGCCAACATGTATGACACAATTTACTGAAATCATCGTAAGACATATCTGTGTTTACGTGATCGTTGTATACTGTGTTTCAGATTGGTACCATCCTGTTTAAACAGAATCAATAAATTCGCGTTGTCTCGTATCAGATGCTTCGGTATTTTTGCATACGTCTGACAAAGATAGAAGGAGTCAACGTGCGCGTGCCGGCCCATTGCAAAGTATTCTCTTATCGTATCCTGCTTGTCGCACGCCACGTCATCAAAGATAAAAATAGAATTCGGGAGCGCCTCGCTCGGTGGAATGACGTCACTGTTATTCGAAAACGTAAAGTAGCCAATCTCTTCTATCGGTGTTAGTATATTCTCCAAATATCGATATTTCGGTTGTTGCAACGATTTCGAGTACACATACACGTTCTCGAAACGTACACCGTGCGGACTTTCCAGCAAGCTTATCAAGACGTTTGTCTTGCCGCAATTCGACGGACCGCAGATGATACCGCGTATAGAAATCGGTAGCACGTCTCCATGTTTGCGTACCTCTTTCGTTAATCTGTATCCTATCGTCAAAGTTTGTCACTTTGATCGTCCGCGATTGTCGTACGAACCGCATTTTACCTCCCCTCCACAACGAATGAAAAACAGTATCGAGAAAGCTGGCCTATTTATAGAGGCGCGTAGAGCTGAGATGCTCAGTCTTTAAAATGTTTTTGCTCGTGTCGGATAACAGCGATATTTACGATTTAACCGCCGAGCAGTTGAAGTATATACCAAAGGTCATTCTACTACGACAGTTTTATAATTACATAGATTACTTGTGGGATAAGCTTCCCGAACATATCAAGGCAGATTCGGAAGGTTCAGCAATATCGTCGCTGTTTAAAACATTATAATTTGCCGAGTCAGCAAACGCACATCGACGGTCCGCCACCGTTGATAAAAAACTGCGGCGAATGCCGCCGAAGATAGGTCGAGGTCTGCTGAATCGCGCGATAAATGCGCTTCCGATCGAATTACATATCCCCGGCTATCAATTTTGCGGTCCGGGAACTCATTTAGAAACACGATTGGCAAGAGGTGATCGGGGTATCAATCCATTGGACGCAGCGTGCCGCGAGCACGACATAGCCTACTCGCGTAGCAACGATCTCGCAGAACGACACGTGGCAGACAATATACTCGCCGCGAAAGCGCGAAAACGTGTCACCGCGAACGATTCGACTCTCGGAGAGAGAGCTGCAGCTACAGCCGTCTGGGCGGCCATGAAGGCTAAAACGAAACTCGGTATGGGTTTGAAAACGAAGAAAAAGAAGAAGAACAAGCGAATACTTCCGGTAGCGAAACGCGGCGGTATCCTACCGATCCTTCCGTTGTTGGGGGTTCTCGGTTCGTTGGTCGGTGGAGCGGCGGGAGTCGCAAAGGCCGTGAATGATAACAAAGCCGCGCGACGTCAGCTGGAAGAGATGCAACGTCACAATCGCGCCATGGAAGGTCACGGACTTTATCTCGCTCCGTACAAACGCGGACGGGGAGTCTCGAGAAAAAAAAAAACGTCGAAGAGACTCTAAAAATCCCCAAGGGTGTAACTACCAACGTGCAATTGCAACAACTTGCAAAACGTATGCGCATTCCATATTTTAGAGGTATTTTCATGCGCGACTCGTTACCGATCGGAGGTATACGTCGAAACGAGAGCGGTATCGTGAATTTGGATAATGCTGAGGGACCCGGTACTCACTGGGTGGCGTACGCGAAGAGGGGAGATCGTGCCATATATTTCGACAGTTTCGGCAATCTTCGACCGCCGAAAGAATTGGTGCGATATTTCGAACCGAGCGTGACGAAGATAGAGTACAATCGCACGCCTTTTCAGCGCTACGATCAGAGCAATTGCGGACAACTGTGTCTGCGCTTTCTACAGTCGGTTGACAATCAATTTAAAGACCGGCGTTACGATGTTTAATCTCAGTATTCGTTCAAACATGTCACTGACATTTACGCTCACCGGCAAGAGCAGCATCCTCGCGGTGAGCTACTTTCCCGCCGTGGATTTGAGCGATGGCGATTACGAGCTCGGTCTGACAGATTTTGAAACCTATAACACGATACCAAATGTAAATTCGTCGAACAATAAATTCTACTATGACGATGACGATGACGACAACAAGGAGATTACCATTCCCGAAGGATCGTACGAACTGCGTGATATAGACATGTATCTGAAACGCGCTCTTTTATGGAACCAATCCAATATTGTCTCGACAAACGAAGATGAACCGCACCCATTGATTGTTATTCGGGCTAATAACAATACGATGAAGAGCGAGATCAAGTGCGCTTATCGGATAAATTTCACCAAACCGAACAACATTGGATCGCTGCTAGGATTTTCAGCGAATCGCGTGCTGGAGTCGCGACAATGGCACGAATCGGATGTTCCGATAAATATCATCAACGTAAACATTATTCGCATAGAGTGTAACGTGACCGCGGGTGCGTACAGCAACGACAAGCACGTGCACACGATACACGAGTTTTCACCGAGTGTGCCTCCTGGATATAAGATATCGGAAACGCCGGCACAGATCATTTACCTTCCGATCATCGTACGGAGCATTTCGGACTTGACGCTTCGCGTCGTGGATCAGGACGGTCGATTGATTGATTTTCGTGGAGAGGAGATCACCGTTAGACTGCATGTACGAAGACGACAGCGATAACGTGAGATGCTCGTACTGAACGAAGCTGAGCAGGTGCAACAGACGAGAAACAAAATTAGAGAGACAATCCGATCGCCAAAGAAGAAACTCACCGCGTCGAACGTCGAATTTTTGAAATCATTGGGTTTCGCCGTACGAAATGGCTAATATCTTAAACATTGGAGGTGAACCGATCTTTGACGACAGCGTCGTCAAGATTGAGACACACACGTACAATCCGTACGCCAACACAACGTTTGGACATAACGATGAGATAAGAATACCCATACAACAGCAGGATTTATACACGTTGCCGTGCGAGAGCTTTCTCTACGTTGAAGGAAGATTGACGATAAAGAGAAAAAATGACGAGTCTGAGACAACGCTTGCGAATAATTGCGTGGCGTTCATGTTTGACGAAATTCGATACGAGCTCAATGGCGTGGAGATTGATCGCAACAGAAACGTTGGAATAACCAGTACCATCAAGAACTATGTATCGTTTACAAATGACAAAGCAAAAATTATGCAAAATGCCGGATGGGACATTTCTCACCCGGAGGGATATTTCAACTATTGCGTACCGCTCAACACATTGTTGGGCTTTTGCGAGGATTACAAACGCGTGGTTGTTAACGCTCGTCACGAATTAATTTTGATACGAGCGCGCAGCGATAATAATTGCATTGTGGGAAATCCGGCGACGGAGCCGGAAATTGAATTGTTTAAAGTACAGTGGCGAATGCCTCACGTCACATTAAACGAGATCAATAAGCTATCCATGCTACGGGCCTTGGAAAGCGGGCGATATCTTAGTGTTAGTTTCCGTTCGTGGGATCTGTATGAGTACCCTATGTTACAGAGCACGACCAAGCATTCGTGGGCCGTTAAAACGGCGACTCAGCTGGAGAAGCCGCGGTACGTTATCTTTGCGCTGCAGACCGGACGCAAGAATATCATGTCGCAAGATGTTAGCGTATTCGATGACTGTAACTTGACCAACGTGAAACTTTATCTAAACTCTGAATTTTATCCGTACGATGACTTGAATCTGGATTTTGGCAAAAATCGATACGCCGTCCTTTTCGATATGTATGCGCGTTTTCGTAAAACTTATTACGGATACGACTGCTTCGATACGCTTTGCACCGTGGTTACATTCCTGACTAAAGGACCTTTTGTTGTCATTGATTGCTCGCGACAAAACGAATCTGTCAAGAGCGCCACCGTGGATGTGCGAATAGAATTTGACTGTAAAGAGAATGTACCGGCAAATACTACCGCCTATTGTCTCGTCTTACATGATCGCGTAATCGAATACTGTCCGTTGTCGAACGTAGTGCGCAAAATCATGTAAATTGCAATATCAGCGGATATTGCGATATAAGAGGCACTGATGTATCGTGATAAGCTACAGATTGCTCCGTCGTTTCGTCATGATCGTACCAACGTTTGTCGATCTGCAAGGATTCACCGTCGGGATGAAATTTGTCGTAAAGGAGGTGGCGGTTCTGAGAAACGGGGCCGTTTTGGCGCATTACATTTTTACATGTCCCATGCCATGGAGTCTCCTCATGAAATCCGACAAGTCAGTGCGCTTCCTGGTTGATTGCAAATCACCATGGACTACGATGGGAGGATGGAAACGTACCGTACAGCATGGCGAAACATCTAATTACATCGGCCGTGCTTGGAGAGGGTGACGAGACGTCGACTCTTGTGTACGTTAAGGGATGTCAGAAACGAGAATGGCTGGTGGATCTACTTGAGAATAAAGCGAGAAAAAGTCTAAACATTGAGACTTTGGATGCGGATTATGAAAATATCGAATCTTTAAATAATCTAGATGTTACTAATACTATAAGATGTGAAAAACATGTTAAGAATTGCGCATTACAAAATGTATTAAAAATATCTAACTGGTGGTCGCGACACCAGAAATATGTATGATTTTTTTTTAAATAAACTATAGATGTATACACATATAACTGTTTTATTTCCTTTCCCCACATAGTATAGATGTTTTAGTTGTTTTTAAAGATGTTATAGTTGTTTAATAGCTGTTTAATATCTGTTTAATAGCTGTTTTAAAGGTGTTTTAGCTGTTTGATAGCTGTTTAATAGCTGTTTTTAAAGGTGTTTTAGCTGTTTAATAGCTGTTTTGACAGTTATTTTAGTTGTTTTGAAAGCCGTTTTAGTTGTTTTTAAATATGTTTGATAGCAGTTATACAAGATCAAATGACCGAAAGTCACGTTATTGTTTTCGCGAACATACGTGTCTCGCGGTGCCTTCATCGCAGGACACGTGCAAAACTGCACATCGTAGATTTTTCGGAAGGCGCATCCGTACGGATGCTGAGATCACGATGAAATTAGATATGCTAGCAAAACGATGTGACAATAGTGAGATGTAGAAGGATGAATTTGAAGGTACGCTCAGTAGTCGAGAGTTGACTGTCGTGAGTCCAACAGCGCGGTTTTATCGTTTTATTAGCGACGAGTACTTGAGTATAACAGCGCGGTCAGTGTATAGTAAAATGGATTTCGAAGAATTATTTGGTGTAGATATGAATGTTGAAGTGAATGATGAAGAAATGGAAGTTGAATAATGAACAAGAAGAAGTGGAAGTGATTGAAGAACTAGTAATGGACGTTGACCACGATGATGATGATGATGATGATGATGATGATGCGAGATTATCGGAAGACTCGTGTTATGATAGTGACATGCCTGAAGATGCTACCACAAGAAATTTTTCGTGTATTGAACCAGGCTGAAATAAATACATTGAATCCGTTGACAAAAATGTGTTGCACGTATTATTATTTTACGCCTGGACATATGAAGTTTTGTGCGCCATGCATCGTCAGACTAGTGGACTATTTTCGATGCTACGTGCACATTGCATAAACATGAGACCAGGCCATACATACAGATGAACGGTCTCTTTTGTTCTTCATGTGGAGACCCGTTACACCAAATCATGCTGAGCAATTTGTGCTCAGTATGCACAAGCTCTTTGTGAGAGACATTTAAATTTGAACATTTGTGTGTATATAGTGTATATAGTACTGTAAGCCACCCAATCTGTTGTTAGTTATGGGTGGACAGATGCTTAAAATCTGTGACTTCGGCACAGCCTGTGACTTAAATACATATATGACTAATAATAAAGGCTCGGCCGCGTGGATGGCACCAGAAGTGTTTGAGGGATCTAGGTATACAGAGAAGTGCGATGTATTTAGTTGGGGTATTATTTTGTGGGAGGTTTTAACACGCAAAAAACCCTTTGATGATATTGGTGCTTCAGCCTCCTATTCCGACAATACGACCCATTATCGCTCCCAGACAGAGAGAAGGAATAAACAAACCGCATGGAACTTTCATGCCGAATGTTCTGGGTTAGCAAATTTTTGGTAAGCAAATTTTATATATACTGTACGGGGGCCGGGAACGCGAGAGGGACCGCGCGCGAACGGGAAAACGCGCGCGAACGGGGGAGATAACGCGAACGGGGGCCGGGAACGCGAACGGTAGAGAGATAACGGGGGCCGGGAGCGAGAGGGACCGCGCGCGAACGGGGGCCGGGAGCGAGAGGGACCGCGCGCGAACGGGGGCCGGGAACGCGAGCGGGTGACGTCACGCGGACCGCCGCGGCCGTTGCACGCGGTCGCCCCTCACCCCGCGGCGCGGCGAAAACGCGGTCACCCCGCGGCGCGGCGAAAACGCCGCCCCCTCACCCCGCGGCGCCGGAAAACGCGATACCCCCTCCCCCGCCCCCGCGACGCATGAAAACGCGTACCCCGCCCCCGCGACGCACGAAAACGCGATACCCCCCTCCCCCGCCCCCGCGACGCATGAAAACGCGGTACCCTCCCCTCCCCCCGCCCCCGCGACGCATGAAAACGCGGTATCCCCCCTCCCCCTCCCCCGCGGTATCCCCCCGCGGTACCCCCCGCCCCTCAACCCCCCCTCGGAGCTCCCGGGGTAGAACTGTTATAGTTTACCTACTATTAATATTTCCGATATTAATGTTTATTTATCTGATTTTGTATAAAAGGAACAATCTTTTCAATATATATTAAGTTGAATTAAAATTGACTTCTTCAAGGTAATCAAAAGATTGATATTCATGTTCTCAATCATTTTTTTGGAATAATCTGTATTATTAGATACGGTAATGAAATATTTTGCTTGAATGAGAAAAGCTTGTTCTACACTAATCAACCATTTCGTTTATTGTATTTCATACAGCTTCCTACGATGCTATTTTCGTTTGTGTTTCGCACGTCTGATTATGATTCAAATAGATATTCGGATATTCGGGCTAACTCAATGTCAGAAATATACAGTCTCTCCTCGCAATCAGATAAGGTGTGTGTCTTTTTCCTTCTTGTAAATCAAAAACGCCTGGCTCATGGGTGAGCTGGTACATTAAACAATATGTAAATATATTCTGTGTGTTTAAATATAAAATTTTTAAAAATTTATGTTTTTTCCTCGAAAAATTTCTAAAAAAATAAAATATTTTTACATTTAAAGCGTAAATTGTTGTGTACCATATAATTTTTACCCACTTTTTCCTTATTTTTTTCCGTCACATTTTCTTTTTTATCCTCCGCTCGGAGCATCGCGTACAAGCTCGTCGATCGCGATGCTCTCGCTGCGGAATCGTAATAAGCTCAGACATGCGGGATAAGCTTATGCCACCGCGGCGCGCAAATCAGCTGATCGACGGCCGCGGTGATGTTCGCTCGCGCGAGCGTTTGCGGGGACACGCTGGTGCGCGCGTTCGCCGCCGCCGCCGCCGTTGATTAGCTTATTCTCACCTCCCGCCCTCCCCTCTCCTCCACAAATTATTCTTTTTGAAGTCACGCACGGAATTCGAGTCAATCATTTCGCGAAATGGACGTGCGCTGGAAACATCCCTGGACGTCGATCGTGTGTGGACCCACCGGTTGCGGGAAGACGATCTTCGTAAAAACCTTTCTCCGACAATTATCTCACATGTCCGACGTACGTTTCGAGAGAGTTTTGTTTTATTACGCGGAGTGGCAGGAGGCTTATCGTCAATTACGATACGACGCGCGCGAGGAAGCAGTGCCGAAGAAAAATATAATTGAATTTCGCGAGGGATTGCCACGTCCGGAAGATTATTCAGCCGATCCGTTTTCCCCTAAATTGGTGATAATCGACGATCTTATGAGAGAATCGTCATCGAGCGACGCGATCGTGGATCTCTTTACCAAAAGCAGTCATCATAAGAATCTCAGCGTAATTCTCATCTCGCAAAATCTTTTTCATCAGGGACGCGGGCAACGCGATATATCGCTCAATGCAAATTACATCGTAGTTTTCAAGAATCCTCGCGATCGTGCGCAAATTCGTCATTTAGCGCGTCAAGTCTTTCTCAACGATCCAAAGTTTCTAGAAGAGGCATACTACGACGCCACGTCGAGGCCGCACGGTTATCTACTACTCGATTTGAAACAATCAACTCCGGACGAATATCGATTTCGAACGTGCATCTTTCCCGACGATACGGCACATTTCGTCTACGTACCGCGTAGATCATTTTCCAACGGTTACGTATAAAAGACGCTCACTAGCGCTCGCGCTGGTCAGTCGTGTCAGTTCCATCTCGCGATGGAAAAGGAGGAAAATAACGCGAAATCAGACAGAGCGACAAAAAAACGCCAGACGCTCGATCGGAAAGAAAAATATCTGTCTTCTCGAGGCGTTGCTGTATTTGAACAAAAATCAACGCGCCACCTTCTTACGGACCGCAGACGATAAATTAATACGGTGTATCGGCGAATGCGTGTTCAACACGCTCAAAGGTAACGTGCCGCTCGAGCGAGGTGAAAAAAAATCGATTGAGCAAATACAAAGCGACACTGCGTCACATCGCGTCAAAATGCTGTAATTTGAAGGATAAAAGAAAGCTGTTGGTACAACGAGGCGGATTTTTATCCTATATTATCGGACCTATATTAACCGCCTTACTGTCGCGGATTATCGGCGGTAGAGATTAAAAGGGCGCGTTATGGAAAAGGCAAAGAAGATTGTTTTGATCACTATGGAAAATCTCGAAAGAATGCAGCGTCAATTATCGCAACAAAACGCTCCCCCCACTGCGTTTGCCGTCGGTAGCGAACAAACGATGGAAAACAGCGAAAATTCGGAGAACGCAAATATTACCGTGCGTACACCCGGGACACCTCTATCGCGACTCGATGCGGAGATAGGTAGCATTCTTAATTCACCCTTGCCACTCGACGTCGGGGAGAAATGGAAAAAAATATAAAGAGGCACTTTGGCGATATCTTCACTTTGTTCGTGTAGCGCGAAAGCGAAATCGAGACGCGCGCAACGATGAAAAGGACGAAAATGTGGATAGCGATATTCACGTGGTCCGTGACAACAACGACGACGACGGTGACTACGAAACGATGACAACGCGCGATCTCGAATCGACTTTACACTCTAACGGTATTATGGCGAAAAATGACGTTGCGGCAGCCGCTGCCGCTACTGCCGTCGCGTCGAACGATCGTAATTTTGATATGTCGAAAAGCACTAAAAGAATACTGGATAGCGTGCCGAAAACTTATCGTCCGAATGCTCGTTTGCTGTTAAGGTATTTGTTCGAGAAAGCAGTTCCGAGTAGAATTAGCTGGAACGAAGATGGAGTCGTGACTATAGACGGCAGCGTTATAAAAGATTCGAATATCGACGACCTGATAAACGAGGCTATGCGCGAAAGAAAAACCGTGAAAGCAGCGGGTAGACTTCAGTTCGCACGATTACTTCGCGTCTTAACGTC
>JASTWP010003286.1:0-26764 GCA_030770255.1 Temnothorax ravouxi
GTTTTTACTATAGTACGAAACTTTTGAGCAAACTTTAAGTCTGTCCTTTCTTTTTACTAAGTTTTTTAAGGAGAAAATTTTAGAGGAGAGTAGGAAGACACAGGACCGCGGGAAAATATCTTTTATTTCCGTTTATCCCACATTGAGATTCTTATCCTACCGCGTCGGTTCTCTCGAGCAAGTTTGGTTAAATTACAACATTTGGAAATACTCGCGTGTTGTGCGGAGGTACTATTTGAGTTTCAGAACAAGGCAGCTTTTTTTATTTTAAGACGTTAGGGCTTATATTATACGATCGATACTAGTGTTTCTTTGGTTTCAATTTCTGGATTCGAATCTCTGCTTTTTTAATAAACAATTACACCCCGTTCACGTATCAAGAGGATCAAGTTATCGTGCGCTGACAGTTAATTTTAAGCAATATTAAATTTATCTTTGGATCAAAGTAGAATCATCGTTACGTGCAAGCAGAGCTCAATAATCAAGCATGTTCGTATCGCGTGTGCAGTTTATATGCAGATAGGTACTCGGGCACGTTCACAGTGAATTTCGCCATTGACACACCAGCAAGACGACATGGTTACTCATTACGTATACTTAATTAGAAAACTTCGGCACCGCTACATAGGACAGGAATAAATCATGGCGCGGCATCTCCATCGCGTCTGACCGAGCTTGCTGCGCGTAAACTGCACCACGCGATAATATGCACTAAAGTGATAAAAGACTAGAAGTGATAAACGACGCGAGAAAGAAGCATTCCTTATAATCTGTTTACTTTTCCTGTTTAGTGAATTTTGTATTATAAACAGTAGAGATAACCCGAAAACTGTAATGTCTAAATATTTTTTGTCTACTTGCTTTAAAAATTTTCGTGTTTAGGCCACGATTTATTTCAATTTCGCTATTGGTATCATATTTTTTTAACATTTAATATTTAACAGATTAATTGGCGAATTAATCTGTTGAATATTAAATATAAGTAAATATAATTTGTTATTTTTGGTGATGATATGTTAAGATTTATAAGGGATTATGTATATATGCAGCATCCCTATTTTCTCTCTCTTTGTCTAGTTTTTTTTTCTCTTTTCTATTCGGACTAAAATTTCTCTTATACGCAGAAAATCACGTAAATGTAAATAAACCGTAAATATTTTCGAAAGAAAACAGAAACAGTTTTTATGTTGTGCGGATAATCGGCAGATGGTTATAGCGAAATGGACGAGCGATGAGGTTGCGCGATCATTCCGGCTTTATGGGAAGCGACGATGGGATAAACTCTCAAGGGATCAAGGGATAAGAACAATTTCCGCGAGGTTTCATGGAACGGAAGAGTGACGCCGGCACCTTGATCCGTATACTCTCCGTGACAAGACCGACGGACCACCTAACTTTTACTCCTTTTCTTTTCTGTTCTCCTCCTTGATCTTAAACGTGCAGCGGAGAAAAAGAGAGTTGGACTCGGAAATCACATCTAAATCTATACTAGTGGCATTTCTTTAACACGCGCCCGATTTTAGATAAGCTTTCCTTCAATCCAAGAATACAATCTGATACAAAACTGAAGCGTAATTTTTTAATTTGAAAATTAATGTTATGCGTAAAAGAACATTTATAATATTAATAATTTAGTAGAGTTATTTATACTAATATTAGTTAAAATGAGAGTTCATTCTTTATCTCGTTTTAAGTGGTGATTTTTTTCCCACAAAGAAATTTAATTAATTTAATTTTAACACTTATTAGAGTAATCGAATATTTGTCGAATATTTAAATTTGTTATATCAGAACATAGATTTTCTAATGTTATATTAGATATAAAAAATTTTTTTTTCTGAGAAATCGCTTCAAATATCGCTTGTTTTGTATCGTCGTCAAATACTCACGCGTCTTCGTCCTCTGCCTCGAGTCCGGCGATGTAATTTCGCGATACGTCAATGTGGACGCCTGGCTAATACGTGGCGCTTTTGTGTAAAAACAATTATAATAATTATTTTAAATCGCAAAATGTCAAGATTAACGACAAGTTTATATTTAGCATATGTATACACATCTTCGTACAACGAGGATTGTGACGTCGCACAATCCTCGGTGCTCCAACCATGCTGTGCTGTTCTTATCGTCAATGCTGCTGCGGCGACACTCTGGACATCGTAAAGCACCAATAGTTCTCTCACTGTCGCTTTCGCTGTAGGCGGTTAATTTTGTGCCGTGCCATGGGCAAATCTCGTCGCTCACCGTTGGGCTTGGACTTTTTTTAATCGAGCTTTTCCGTTGCTGCTCCATCTGGAAAAAATATGGCCTTATATATCTGCCGATCACTTTCACAGTCAATTTATTCGACTCGAGCTAACAAATTTTTACAAGATTTATTATTCGTTACCCTTTGATTGCGTTGCGAGTACAGATTACGCGCAAGTACGCAAACGTTGTTGGACAACGTTACGCATAATCGCTCGCAAAACACAGCGATACAAATAAACGCTTCAATAAAACTTGCACAGCAATATTTTTTTAGATAACTTTTTTTGTGAGATATCTGTCTTTATTTCAATAACCTTTCTCAATTTGTTCTGTTTTTATGAACTTTTTTTATCACCCAAAGCATTACGCAGTGCACGATTCCACATTTCATCGTTCATCCTTTTTGCTTCCTCATAGAGGAAGGAAGCTTTGTTTTCGTAAATTTGTATATGAACCTTTGATTGCGTATAAAGTTGGCTCTAATCAACCAAATTTAAAAGAATTATATATAAAATAGGGGTAGAAGAATAAACCAAGAAAAGATTGTTTTTTTGAGTTTTTAATGTCAATATATGTTCAGAGTGTTTTAAAACGTCGAAATATTGCATTAAAAAAAATGTCGTATGTGTGTATGTCTGTTTATTAATTCTATTTTATTTACTTACTTATACTTTCGAGACTTTTAATCTGTTGCTCAAGACGTCCGCTATTGCTGCCTCTATATCCTTGCTGTGGATATTTTTTGTAATATACATAATGTTTTATTATGTATTCTCTAATTTGTTTTAGAGTCATTTCTCTTTCCCGCGTTGATCTCAACGCTTTTCTCGATCAACTGCCAGTATCTTAATTTAGGTTTCAAGCCATCCTCCGATGCGATAGTTTGATCCGATTGTTTGATTCGTAAGACTCGGATGTTCTTGTGCACTGAAAAAAAAAAAATGTTGTATTAACAGCATCAGTGCTATATGAAATAAAATCGGTTGATGCAACTTCAATATTAATGAACAAAATGCATCAGATAGTTGATTCATAATCCAGATATTTAGTCGAATAATATCATTGTAGTTGGAATATTTCGTTATATCAATTATTGTCAATTTTATTATAATTACATATGAATTAAATAACTTTCTTGATGTAAAATTGAATACCATGTAATCTATGTAACTACATCTGCTGCCACTTCAACTGCGTGAAATACTTAAAGGAAATTAACGGTATATACGGTTAATGTTATTATGGTTACTACATATTTTGTTTTTTTCTGAACTAGATATGGATAAAATTCATATGACATTTTTGCAACAAGATCATTATCAATATCGTATTCTGTAGCTTCCACATCGTCATCGCCATTCTGATTAAGAAAATATTATGCACTCCCGTATGAAAGCTCGAAATGTGGTAATACATGTCAAAATTAGCAGATTCATATTTGTTATACTCGGACAATTTCATTTCGAAAGTAGCGCGCATCATATCAGTTGCATACATTCATATCATATCAGAGACACGCATTATAATGCAAATGTAGGTTCCGAATAACTTTCGTGTATTTTAGATTCAGTTCATTCCTCTAGTTAATTTGATCATTTTGCTCGGCATAAAACCAACCAGTGTCTAATCAGTTATATGTCTCAGTTATATGTTAAGAATTTTATTTAAAATATAGTTTTGACAATATCTGTTTATGAATAATTATAAAATAATTATAAGTGCACATGTTTAATCTTTATGTATAAATGTCACGCGAATTTTAAAAATATATAAACAATCGTTTACAATTACATCTCAAAGAGTTTAAAACGATTGCTCCTTAAATGCTACGCGTTGCTCCTTCATTACTTTAACGATTTATTGCATTTTTATTTAAAAAATAACGAATTGATCATTTTACAAGTGACGCCTGTAGTTCTATGCAAGTACATCCAACCTAAAACGATTGCTCCTTCATTCCCTTAATAATTTATTGCATTTTTATTAAAAAATTAACAAAGTGATCGTTTCACAAGTGACGCCGTCGCCACCTATCGGCCCCCTATTGTAACTACATGGTTCGGCAGCCAACGGCGGAAGATTCAAACGTAATGTAACAGCTCTATCGTTTATAACTATATCTCAAAGAGTTTAGTCAACATTTCCTATTGATTTTTCGTAGAATAATTGTTTCTCGCTTGCTCTGTTGGGATATTCGATTGCTCCATTCGTATAATTAATTTTTAATGATATCTTAGCAAAAAACCACTTATTTCTTTGGAATAACATATTTCCTATATTTCTCTGCAAGTATATCCAACATAAAACGATTGCTCCTTAAGGCTATTGCACGTAACAATGGCCCTGGTTTAAGGCCATTGCACGTAAGTGCTGGTCTACAACCTTGCTTTAAAGGATATTTAAGCTCTAAGCCGTAAGAAATTGACCAATCACAATAGAATTTGAGGAGAATATTCAACTGTGATTGGTCAATTTCTTACGGCTTAGAGCTTAAATATCCTTTAAAGCAAGGTTGTAGACCAGCACTTACGTGCAATGGCCTTAAACCAGGGCCATTGTTACGTGCAATAGCCTTAAGGAGCAATCGTTTTATGTTGGATATACTTGCAGAGAAATATAGGAAATATGTTATTCCAAAAAAATAAGTGGTTTTTTGCTAAGATATCATTAAAAATTAATTATACGAATGGAGCAATCAAATATCCCAACAGAGCAAGCGAGAAACAGTTATTCTACGAAAAATCAATAGGAAATGTTGACTAGCCTCGCAGACCAGCCTCGCAGACTGCCAAGTCTCGAGTTGTCAAATCGACGATGCGCTACGTTACATTTATAAATATTTATTTAATTATATTTACAATTTATATATATATATATATATATATTTATATATAAATATAAAAATTGCAAATATAATTAAATAAATATTAATAAACATAAAAATTAAAATTTGTAAGGATAATGTATAAATAGCAAATCCTGTTTTTGCCCTGGTTTTGCTCTTTTATCTGAGAAAAGTCCTACATTAGAAAAACATTAACTTTAGCATAGTATAGCATGATATTTAAATTTAATATTTAAATGCATAATAATAATTAAATAAATATTAGCTATTGAGAAAAGAATTTTAGTTTATAGTATTCTTATTAAGTTTATAATTTTAGCTATGCATGTTTAAACGGCCCAATCACAAGAGCCAAAAAAGAGATATTGAATTAAAATAGAAACAATTTATTAAACAAACAATACACACGGTTAACGTTTCGACTGTACTTATAGTCTTCTTCGGAACGGATTGCTATGGAAGAAGTAAATAAATATAAAAAAACATGTTAACGTGTTTAAGTTAGCATACTAAAACATGAAACAATCTCTTAATAATATGAATAAAATAAACAATCTAATTGAATCACGAATATAAAAACGTCGGAATAATCGAATAAAACCATGACAACATATCTAAAAACTGTAGCCGGATAAGAAGAATATATGTGTCCCTACACGGATCATGCTTATTTTATTCCTTTGATTGCTATCAGTGTCACTTACAATTTAGTCAAATATTATGCCTTAATATTGAACCGTTTTGGTGTAAAAAATAAAAATAAAAATTTCAAAAATAATTTATATCTTTTGATCGGCTTAATCGATTTTGATGAAATTTTAATATGCTGTAGATATCATTAAGACACATTTGTGGAAAATTCGAGAAAAGTTTCTGATGACAAAAACAATGATAAAAAAAATAAATAAATGTTCTTTTCTTTTTTAATCCCGACATCTTTCTGACACAATTACGAAAAATTTTTTGTAGAATCTTGGAGTAGTTTCCTATCAGACATAATTTTTTGGAAGCAATAAAATGGGTAGGCTGTACTTTAAAAAAATAAAGTATTCTTGTTTATTTTTTAAAAATATGATATGCTCTTTGTACCATATTTTTTTGCAGACTTTTGAGACAGTATTCTATAACAAGCAATTTTTTCGAACTAATAAAATAGGTAGAAGGTACTTTAAAAAACAAATTTTTGTTTAAATTATTAGTTTTTTGGTACCATCGCAATATTTTTATTTAGAATCTTGGAATTAAATCCAACAAATATTACAAATATACCAAAAAAATATTTTGTTTTTTAAAGTACCTTCTATCCACTTTATTAATTCGAAAAAAACTGTTTGTTATAAAATACCGTCTCAAAAGTCTACAAAAAAATATGGTACAAAGAGCATATCATAATTTTAAAAAATAAAAAACAATATTTTATTTTGAAAATATGTTTTTAGTTTCAAGTAATAAAAATGCTCTTTTGTTATGTTATATATTGTTATTAGAAGGTGTAAATGACAGACGGTGTAAATGAATCTAGCTGTTCTATAGGTATCTGAAACGCAAAAACCAAAAATTTTTTTATTCAGGAGAAGTGCGGCTATCGTCTGAACTAGAACTAAACTAATATTTCCATTCTGGCGGCCTTTTTATTAAAAATATTATAACTTTTTTCAAAATTTTGGAAGTATTTTATTAAAAGAAAAAAAAAACTATAATAAACGTATAATGTTTATTCTACTTCAGACGATAGTCACACTTCTTCTGAATAAGAAGATTTTTGGTTTTTGCGTTTCTGATATCTATAGAACAGTTGGAATCATTTACATCATTTGTCATTTATACCTTATTCTAGTAACCATGATATAACATAGAAAAAATAGCATTTTTGTTACATAAAAAATAAAAATATATTCTCAAAATAAAGTTAAAAAAACATGAAAAGTTTAAGATTATTTACTTTCTTCGTTTTCCTACAAAAAATTTATAAAAAATACCTATTTTCACGACTTTTCAAATCAGAATACTTCCTTAATTTATTATTTATTATTAATATATTATTGGTAATTACATATAAGTAATTAAAAAGCATATAGTATAAAATAGTTTCAATATTCAAATTATTGTAATAATAAAGAAAACAATTATTTACAAAATATTTACATTTTCTTCTGTGTCTGTATCGTATATATGTATTATTGCAGACAAGTTTCTCTGCACGTTTACATTTCTTTTGCACATTTTTTACAAGCTTATTTTTCACAAGTGTGATATGTAGTTACAAATACAGACAAGATTTTCGCATGCTTATCTGTTATAAGCGTAATGTCAAATGCAAGATTTTCATAATCAAACGTTCAACATTTTCGATATTTTTCTACAAATGAGGGACCAACAATATCATATTGTAGCCTCATAGGCCAGTCAATTTACGGTTTTAATTGAATTTGAATTCGGAAGTTTAATTTATGTGCCATTCGATATAGTAAATGGCACTGATATAAACATATCAATTTTGTACTTTGTAAAAAAAAAATTATAAAAAGTTGGGGCCCCTTTCGACCTTTTACTCGAAACGCTGCGAAACTTGTTCGAAATACAGCAAAAATGCACACAGACAATTTTGTAGAGAATTAAAGGAGGGGGTGTAAAAGTGGCCGTTTTGTGCCCCGATGGGGAACCTGTTAAACATTTTTTTCCATCTTATTTAAGGAGGCTCTTACCTCGATCATAATACGACAGATCTTTATGAAATTAACATATGTTGTAAAGTGAACCACAACGAACCGATGCCCAACATTTTTAGCCTAGGTTGACGATAAAAATGTTAAAAATATCAGTATTGAAATTCGCATTTTTAACACAGGGCATATGGTAAACACTAAAATTTTTACCGGAAGTAATGTATTTTCTTGGCAAGTTTGCGAGCCAGGTAAACAAAAAACTAAGGAATTGTAGTTAAAATAATAATCTTTCTAATGATAAGAAGAAAACTTGGTGTTGACGATGAGTTATAAAAGATATTGTAGTTTTAATATGACGTACGAAAGGTTAGGTGAATGATCTTCCGAGTGTCAAAATCGCGCGAAGTTTCAAATGGTGTATTATACGTAAATAATACTTTTAAATACTTTTAAATTCACTATCCGTCGAGACCCTAATGAATCCTCTGCATGCAAACATTCCGGAGAATTGTTTTGTACCTATATAAACAATAAGTTTCAATTATTTGCCAATCAAACCTTGAAAATCAAAAAGTAAACAATGTTAATTATTCTTTCTAACCTCACTTGCACATGTCTTTTCTCTGCGCTGTATGGTAGCGGCATAATTATTCTCTCGCGCATTGACAACCTTTATTTTCGCGAATTTTCCTTTCATTTTCCCTCTCAGCATTCTCACGTTATATCTTTCTTTTGGCTCCATCTCTTCATTGCA
This sequence comes from Temnothorax ravouxi, assembly GCA_030770255.1. Classification (NCBI taxonomy): domain Eukaryota; kingdom Metazoa; phylum Arthropoda; class Insecta; order Hymenoptera; family Formicidae; genus Temnothorax; species Temnothorax ravouxi. The sequence continues at coordinate 8,513 of JASTWP010003286.1, forward strand.
TCAATCGCTACAACGCTACACGGCTACACTTCACTTAGCTACAGACTGCTGCAGACGACGTTGTAACACGCGCATGTTATCTGCTCTTTAGCACTGACGTAGTCAACTGACTTATTGTATAAATTTTAATATTTACACTAATAGAACATATAACTTACTCTTACACTATGTAAAAATCATTATTTATTTTTTTATTTAATTTTCGATAATTTTATAACCAATTATTAATGATAATTTTTTGGTTGCTACATTGATTAGAGCAGCCGGGTAAGAGCCTCCTTAAGGTTGAAATAAGAAGGAAATAATGGTCATTTACCCAGAAAATCACGGAAAATATTTTAAAATCTATAATAAATGTGTTTAAAACGTCTACATTTCCATTTAATGAATTTTGCATCAAAATTTTGAAATTGTATATAAATGCCGTACATATAACACAATTGCTCATATACGCTTATCATATGTAAATACATTTATATATATATATATATATATATATTATATATCTTTTTCAAAATGCCCATTTTAAACACCAATTCTTACTATTCCACGCACAAGTATGTACACATGCACCTTTAAATAATTATTTTGAAGATGATTATGATGATGGTTCATCTGAATCAGATTCTGAACACTATATAATCTCGTAATCTTTCAAATATATCTGAATATTTTTCATAAATGGTTAACGTAATACGTAGTTAGTAAAAAAATAGAACAAAAATAAGAATGTTATGTGTAATGTAATGTTATGAATGTTATGTGTAATGTAATGTTATGTTATGAATGTTATGTGACTGCATATATGTGTATATACAGAAAGTTTAAAAATATACATATATTAAAAATGTAATAAAAAAATTATTGTATATACAATTCATGATGCAAAATTCATTAAATGAAAATGTAGTGCTTGTTTTAAAACGTTTCACCTTTTATTAAACCGCTCAAACACAATTACTTTAACAGACGTTTTAAACACATTTATTATATATTTTAAAATATTTTCCGTTGTTTCCTGGGTAAATTACCATTATTTCCTTCTTATTTCAACCTTAAATATAAGGTGGAAAAAAATGTTTTACAGGTTCCCCATCGGGGCACAAAACGGTCACTTTTACACCCCCTCCTTTATCTATAAAAAGATTCGGGAGGAGGGCATTTCTCTTGTAAAATTAGTAGCTTAGGCATGAGTGACGCCCGAAGTCGCGCGATCGGAAAGTGATGTCTCGGCAATTTCGCCAGTTGCTCTGGTTAGTTGTAAAATTCAATAGCATGTCCTTGAACAAAGGATTTATTTTATCTTCGATTACAACTTATTTTACAAGCCAATACATGGCCTAATTTTATGCCAAAAATGACATCTTTTGCAAGAAACGCTACCAAAAATTTAATTTTCAATTTTTTTTTAAATCCTTTGTTCAAGGACAAGCTATACTCACCTACTATAAGAAAAACTTAGGTTCTTCATTTCAGATAAAAATTAAAAAAGTTATGCTGACTACCGTGGGGATGGTCTACTGGAAGCAATTGCCAACGGCTGAATTTTTAATATTTTCCTTTGAAATTTTGAGGAAATATTGTTTACATGTTGTACTTTTATAAAAAAAAAAATAAATTGTGTAATTCATGTTGTATCTTTAAAAAAAATTCGAGAAAATAAGTTTTTTTTTTGCCTTCAAGACTCATGTAACCCCTTAATATAAATAAATTTAGGTATATTGTTATGGTTTTATTCGATTATTCCGGCGTTTTTATATTCGTGATTCAATTAGATTGTTTATTTTATTCATATTATTAAGAGATTGTTTCATGTTTTAGTATGCTAACTTAAACACGTTAACATGTTTTTTGATATTTATTTTCTTCTTCCATAGCAATCCGTTCCGAAGAAGACTATAAGTACAGTCGAAACGTTAACCGTGTGTATTGTTTGTTTAATAAATTGTTTCTATTTTAATCCAATATCTCTCTTGTAGCACTCGTGACTTGGCCATTTAAACATGCATAGCTAAAATTATAAACTTAATAAGAGTAAAAAGAATACTATAAATTACAATTTTTCCTCGATAGCTAATGGTTATGTAATTATTATTATGCATTTAAATATTAAATTTAAATATCATGCTATACTATGCTAAAGTTAATGTTTTTCTAATGTAGGACTTTTTTCAGATAAAAGAGCAAAACCAGGGCAAAAACAGGGTTTGCTATTTATACATTATCCTTACAAATTTTAATTTTTATGTTTATTAATATTTATTTAATTATATTTGCAATTTTTATATTTATATATAAATATACATATACATTTGTATATATATAGGTATATATGGGGCATTCCACGCCAATTCGCAAGGGGTCAAACTTCGACCTTTTTATTTTTGATGGCCGCTCGTTTTTTAACAGATCTTTACGAGTATTAAATCCCTGTTAAATCGTTTCTATAATAAATGTAGCATTTCTGAAATAGAGCCTGCGCAAAATGAGGACTGCAAAATTTTTAATGAATTTTTTTGCTTATTAGACAACGTCTAAGAAAAAAATTCATTGAACATAAAATACGCTATTTAGATCATAGTTTTTAAAAAAAATTATCCCAAAATTTTATAATGTTAGAAATAATTCTCTGATATAGCAATACGCACGTCCTAGCGGTAGCGTCATGTGTCATGTATGTACACAAAGGTTTCGTGCGAGTCTTGCGTCTAACCGTCCGTCCCGCAGTCTCGCTCTGTGCCGCGTTGAGTTCGCTCGTTTTGTATCGCTCGTTCGCTTACAATAAAAGTTCATCTCCCTAATAAGAGATTTTCGTTCCCTCTATCCTTATCAGGTTATGGGCCCAGTGTAGCTCAGGATAGCCTAGGATAATACGGTTGTATACGCGTCGTCGTTGCATGACTAGTTGTGAACGGAAGATCTGTGTTGATCGTGCGAGTTCGTTAGAGATGGCCACGTGCTCGTCGTCCAGTTCCTCGCGCATCGAGTTGCTGTCGAAGGAAAATTATGATACGTGGAGCATGCACGTGGAAGCTCTTCTCACGAAGAACGATCTATGGGAGTATGTGAGCGGTGCAAATGTGATCCCGGCTGAAGGCATCGGGGATCGCGCGGCTGCCGCGAATGCTTTGAGGCTGAAATCCCATGGTGCGGAATGGAAGTGCGGAATAGAGAATGCGTCATAGACACAGCCAATCAGAGCTATGCCGCAGTGTTTACGATTTTTTCTGCATGCGTTCGTGGCGCAGTTGCGTTAAAGATTTGCGTCATAGAGCCATAACCTTAGTATTTGATCATTAAGTGACAGATTTATTGACACGTTTTATCGCCCGTTCTCACACGAAAAATTGTCTCTGCGTTTGTCCTTGTAAAAATCCCTGTTGCAAAAGACCGATAGAAACTTCTAGACAACGATAGAAAGTCTATCAAATTTTATCTGGTTTATCAGTACAACAAAATTGAGACTTTGACAATTGATTTGGATTTATTGGAATCTATGAGCACGCGGTCACTATGAGGATAATCTGTTACGGAATGTATCCGATTCTATTGTTTTCATGTGCATGATGGATTATATTAAGATTTACGAATGTGCGCTTTATTGGATTCAAACAGCATCGACACACTGATCGACAGCTGTGTATACTTATATGCAGTTATCGATTTTATTTGAATATTTTTCTATACGTATTTACATATGTTGTAAATTGATAGGTTTTGAACATACTTGACTGTTTGGAAGCGAATGCGCATTAATACGAAATGTCCACAATTTGTTTCCATCAGATCTTAGTGGCTAAAGCTTATCCATAATGAAAGTACATTTATATCGTCTTATGAGTAAATACAGATATGTAAAGGACTAATTTTTTATAAAAGTGAATCTGGCAATCCAAGGACAAAAACACACAGTTTTCTGATAGAAATTTACTTTTTTAATATGAATCAAGCAGATTTTCCAGATAGGTCTGCAGCAATTGGTATTTACTAGTTGATATTTAATGTGGCATTGCAGACACAATATAAAATATTTATAAGATTCTATCGGGATTTTCAAATTTTGAGATTTTTAAGTATGACGTTGGATATATCGGTCATTTCTGATACGTTTATGATATACCTTTAGATGTTATTAAAAGCATTTGCTGATACGAATTTTGACTTTAACATATCATTTTGTAACAAATTGTTCTTATTAGATTTTATATGCATTTTCTAAGTATACTATTCATTGTATTCAATAGGATGATCTAATGATTTCTTTTTATTGGAATCTATGAGATAATTCCGATTGAGTGAAAAGATATCTTGTCTTGTGTTTATTGGTTTTTCTCATAATTATCTACTTGATAAGATGCTAAAGAGCAATGTATTTCGAACGAATTCAGCGCTTGTGCTCATAATCTTAATCGATTGCTATTGGTTTCTATATGGCAGTATTCGTATTTGCAAAAGTACTTTCTATCTGCATGTATCGGTGAGTATCCGAACATACGTTAGTCTGTTTTTATGTGCTGTTGTTAAGCAATATTTTATTTATTAGACTGTCGGGTTTTTCGCGTATGCCGTCCGGTGACAAGAAAAATTATATTCAGTTGAAGTTTAAAACGCATCAGTTTCTCAGTTCAGGAAAAAGTAAAATAAGTGTGTGTGTGAGGTGCGCGTATTGTGTGTGACTCCAAGGTGGGCTACCGCACGGCCGGCGAAGTTTGCGGCACTCTGGCGCCGACGGAATCGCGATTCGTCGTCGTCGCTGCGAAATTAGAAAAAGGTAAGCATCTTTTTACATCTCATTATTTGCTTTCTCTACTTTCTCTCTCTCGCGCGCGCACGATCTCGCGCTCTGTAGTTTTTCTTGCTCTTTAGCTCGCTTTCTTGCTCTATCGTCGTCTCACTCTCACGTGTACGCAAACATTATCCTCAATTGCGAAAGATACCATCAGCATCCGATGCGGACAGATAGAAACAGATAGATACCGATTGAGAGGTGAAAGAAAATATGTTATGTAAGATAGGATCCTATCTGTATAAAAATCGCATAGATACAGATAGGATCTTATCTTATATACCATATTTTCTTTTACTTCTCAATCGGTACCTATCTGTTTCTATCTGTCCGCATCGGATGCTGATGGTATCTATTTGCAATTGCGGATAATGTTTTCGTACACGCAAAGCATTTTCTATGAGAAAACCTAAGTTGAGAATGCAATCTTATATTAAATTTTCTTAATTTTAATGACTCGCAATATAAAAAGATGACATCAGTTTTTCAAATTCTTTAAGTACGAACAGAAAATGTATTACATTCTTATAATGTTTGCGCGCTGAGATCACGCGTACGCGGCGTGAAAGTTTTTCGCGACGCGCGATTCGCGAGTGCTCGGTCGCGCTCGGTGTCATCCGCTGATCTGAGTGCGCGACGTGCCGGTCCGATCAAAAAAAGTAATATGTTAAATTAACATGCCCCCGCGGCGAGGTGCGTGTTGTGCGTGACTTCACGGTGTTTCGGCGCGGCCACGATCGTATACCGGCGCGGCGGGCTACCATGACCGGTGACGTTTGCGGCACTTTGGCGCCGACGGGACCGCGATTCGTCATCATCGTCGTCGCTTAGGGATGTGCGATACTGTTATCAAGATTGCGAATATCGATACTTTGTAGCTAAAATATCGGTATAAAATATCGATAATCAGCCAACAATATTTACATGTATCTATGGCACGCCGTTTTGCTATTTATTAATAAGATTTTTTAATCTAAAATAAAAATTTAGTAATTAATTTAAACTGAAGTAGATAGTTTTTCGGAACCATTTTTATTATGTCATAACATAATAAAAATGAATTAAAATTATGGATTCACGTAAAATTAATTCAAAATAAAAATTTTATGAATAAATAGCAAAACGGCGTGCCATACATAAAGAAAGGTACAATTTATATGTCGAATTACTTTTATGTCAAGACATAATTTTAATTCATTTTTATTATGTCATGAGATAATATTAATGTATTTTTGTTATGTCGTAACATAATAATAATTGCAGAAATATAAATTATGTAAACTATCATAGTAATTCAGTAAATTAAAATTATGCTACAACATAATAACAATTCACGAATTAAAATTATGTCATGGTTAATAGAATTTCAGTGAATAAAAATTATGCCATAACATAATGAAAATTGAAAATTAGAATTACGTGCTACTATTATTTCAATCCTAGATTTCATATAAAATTTTAAATTAAAAGAAATTTTTATTATGTCAAGACAATATTTATTGAGAATTCCCATTATGTACATAATTTTTATTCCTGAATTTTTATTATGTACATAATTTTAATTCTTAAATTTTTATTATGTACATAATTTTAATTCTTGAATTTCCATTATGTACATAATTTTAATTCCTGAATTTTTATTATGTACATAATTTTAATTCTTGAATTTTTATTATGTACATAATTTTAATTCTTGATTTCCATTATGTACATAAAAATTCAAGAATTAAAATTATGTACATAATGGAAATTCAAGAATTAAAATTATGTACATAATAGAAATTTAATAATTAAAATTATGTAGGGGAGACCGGGGCTAACTCGACACCGGGGCAAACTTGACACTAAGCTTTTTGCCAATTTAAATCTATCGTAAAAACTTGCCTTTCCTAACCTCTGTGAAGTTAGCACCCCATCTTTCAAAAAATCATTTTTTTCTTCAAGTTCTGAATGCACCCCGAAGAGTTCTAGAATTCCTTGTTAATTTTAGAAATAGTTCCGGCGGGCGGCGAATAAAGCTAAAAAAACTGTTGATGAATCTAACTTCACAAAATGAAATCACTAAATCAGCGATAACAATAAAAGTATTAAAAATATTTGATTTTGCCATTAGGATTTCTTTTAGAACTCTTGAGGTGCTACCCAGAACTCTTAACAGAACTCCCAGAACTTAAAAAAAAATTTTTTTTATTTTACTCAAAAATCGAAAATATCGAGAACTTTTTATATATCGGTCGTAGCGCTTCGAGCCTTAATAGTTTTTGGTAGAACTCGTGAGGTGCTACCCAGAACTCTCATAAAATTTCCCGGTTTACTAAACAAAAATTTTATTCTTCGGAACTTAGAAATTTTTCGACCCGAATTTTATATAAAATGTTTGTTTAGTAAACCGGGCAATTTTATGAGAGTTCTGGGTAGCACCTCACGCGTTCTACCAAAAACTATTAAGGCTCAAAGCGCTACGGCCGGCATATAAAAAGTTCTCGCGATTTTTCACATGTCGGGTCGAAAAATTTCTAAGTTCCGAAGAATAAAATTTTTGTTTAGTAAACCGGGAAATTTTATGAGAGTTCTGGGTAGCACCTCACGAGTTCTACCAAAAACTATTAAGGCTCGAAGCGCTACGACCGATATATAAAAAGTTCTCGATATATTCAATTTTTGAGTAAAGTAAAAAAAAATTTTTTTTAAGTTCTGGGAGTTCTGTTGAGAGTTCTGGGTAGTACCTCAAAAGTTCTAAAAGAAATCCTAATGGCAAAATTGAATATTTTTTATACTTTTATTGTTATCGCTGATTTAGTGATTTCATTTTGTGAAGTTAGTACCCCCAAGATTCATCAACGGTTTTTTTTTAGCTTTATTCGCCAGAACTATTTCTAAAATTAATATATATAAGTAACTCTCTAGAACTCTTCGGGGTGCATTCAGAACTTAAAAAAAAATGGTTTTTTGAAAGATGAGGGGTGCTAAGTTCACAGAGGTCCTTTCCTACTATAAATGCGTCTTTATGTGCCAGTATTATCAACGAAATTTGGTAACATTCTGAGTTATAGTGTAATTTTTAACGCGACATAAGCGTTTTTGATAGTGAAAAGTAATTTTTCTGATCTCTCGAAAATGGTCTACTCTTTTATCGAGCTTTCGGGCAAAACTAAGCGACGTACAGCAAAATTTTCTTAAGCAATTTTGTACCTGAAGGAACGCTCTTTGAATGTGTACCCTTAAATTTGCTTGAAAATTTTAATTAGTTGTTGAAAATTGCCTTTGAAAAAATTGTGTCGAGTTTACCCCGGGGGGTATTTTTCAATTTGAAAATTTGTCTTCGCGTCACTTTTCCTTTCCTGGAGGCAAAACTAAGCGACGTACAACAAAATTTCCTTAAGCAATTTTGTACCTGAAGGAACGCTCAAATTTGCTTGAAAATTTTAATTAATTGTTGAAAATTGCCTTTGAAAAAATTGTGTCGAGTTAGCACCGGGGTTTCCCCTACATAAAAATTCAAGAATTAAAATTATGTGCATAAAAATTCGGGAATTAAAATTATGTACATAATAGAAATTTAAGAATTAAAATTATGTACATAATGGAAATTCAAGAATTAAAATTATGTACATAAAAATTATATAATTAAAATTATGTTTATAATGCAAATTCTAGAATTAAAATTATGTACATAATACAAAATCGGCAATTACAATTATGTGCATAATTTTAATTCCCGAAAAAATTTTATGTCAACATAAAATATATTCAGAATTAATATTGTGTCTAGACATAATTTTAATTCTGCATTTTCAATTATGTAATAGCTTAATAATAATTCGATGAATTATAAATATGTCTGGACATAAAATAATTTCTTTTCTTTGAGTATTAATTTAATTTGGTAGAATTTGTATGATAGTATTAAATAGCAAAACGGCGTGCCATATGTATCGATACTAGATCCCGAATATCGAATAGTTATTTCGACGCATCTGATGCCTACGTCGCCAGCGTCGCCTATACGTCGTTCGCCATACTGCCATTGCCATATTACAATTTGCACGTGCGCGGACCGGTTTGGACGTATTTTGTCGGACGTATTTTGTGGTTTATAGATGAATATTTTTAATGGCGACTTTCAAGGAATTATTTGGCAACGCTGCAAGCTGTGCGCTCATGTCACACTTCAGTTCATCACGTACGGTTTATTATCAACTATTTATTATGTTTTAAAAAAGAAAAATAATCCCAAAATATATAGGGGAGACCGGGGCTAACTCGACATCGGGGCAAACTTGACACTAGACTTTTTGCTAATTTAAATCTATCGTAGAAACTTGCCTTTCCTACTGTAAATGCGTCTTTATGTGCTAGTATTATCAACGGGATTTGATGACATTCTGAGTTATGGTGTAATTTTTAGCGCGACATAAGCGTTTTTGATGGTGAAAAGTAATTTTTCTGATTTCTCGAAAATTTCTATTTTTTCATCGAGCTTTACTCTTGCAAACCTATATGTAAGTGATTTTCATGGGAAATTTGATGCTCTATATGAATCCGATAATCGTTTTTGGATATTTTCAAAATTTTCATGTTTTTGAAGTGACAAAAGTGAAAAACGACGTCCGGGGCAAAGTCAACACCACGCCGTTTCGTCGGCTCCCAGTAACAAACGATGTTTGTCATGCAGCCGTACGGCTCATGACAAATATATGCGCACGTCTGATCGCGAGTTTATACCTGCATTAATTGTTTTTTAGACATGAGTTTAGATGAAGATAATTGAAAGTTCAACAATTTTTGTGTGTGTGTTCTCATTATTTTAAATGATGGTTCTAGCTACTTTATTCCGAATTTTTATACTTTTTAAATACACAATAGACAATGTATTTTCATTTTCAGATAGTAAAAAATAACTTCCAGATCAAATTGTGTCGATCTGACAAAGTGTTGAGTTTGCCCCGGCGGGGTGTCGAGTTTGCCCCGGCATTTTTCAATTCGAAAATTTGTCTTCGCGTCACTTTTCCTTTCCTGGCGGCAAAACAAAGCGACGTACAGCAAAACTTTCTTATTCAATTTTGTACCTGAAGGAACACTCTTTAAATATATACCACTAGCTGGTTACCCGGGCTTCGCCCCGGAGGACATGTGTAATAAGACACAAAAATAGTCTCTTCCTCTCTCTCTTTCCCTCTCTCTTTCCCCCCTCTCTCTCTCTTTTTTTTTCTTTCTTTTTCCCTCTCTCTTTCTTTCTCTCCCCCTCCCTCTCTCTCTCCCCCCTCTCTCTCTCCCTCCCCCCTCTCTCTTTCTCTCTTTCTCTCCCCCTCTCTCCCTCCCTCTCTCTTGCTCTCTCTCCCTCTCCCCCCTCTTTCTCTCTTTCTCTTCATCTCCCTCTTTTTCTCTCTCTCTCTTTCTTTCCTCCTCCCTCTCTCTCTCTCTCTCTCTCTCTCTCTCTCTCTCTTTCTTCTCTCTCTTTCTCTCTAAAATGCTATAAATTGAAAAATATTACTTTTTTATCTACTGAAGTTCAATTCCGTCATATACAATTCTTTGAGATTCACTCAATTATTTCCTAAAAATTTGGAAAAATTTCGTAACCAATTTCCAAAAAGATCGGTAACAAAGAACTATACAGTTTATAGCACTCCTTGGGAAATTTTACCCCTGTTTTATATACAATTCTTTAAAATTCGTCAAACTTCTGATACCGGTTTTAAAAAAAATCGTTAACGAAAAATGATATATTTTTTATAGCACTACTCGGAAAATTTAAACCTTGCTTTATGTACAATTCTTTGAGATTCGATTATTCGGAACCGGTTTCCAAAAAGATCGGTAACAAAAAATAGTACACTTTATAACACTCCCCGGAAAATTCTATTCCTTCTTCATGTACAATTTTTTGAGATTCAATTAATTATTTTCCAAAAAATTTGAAAAATTAAAAAAAACCGGTTTCCGAAAAAATCGGTAACAAAAACTGTACACATCATGGCGCTCCCCAGAAAATTCTACTTCTACTTCATATACAATTCTTTAAGATTCGGTCAATAAACTCCCGAAAAATTGAAAAAATTTCGATACCGGCTTCCAAAAAGATCGGTAACGAAAAATTATACACTTTATAGCACTCCCCGGAAATTTCTACCCCTGTTTGATCTATAATTCTTTGAGATTTGGTGAATTATTTCCCGAAAATTTGAAAGAATTAGAAAAACCGGTTTCCAGAAAATTGGTAACGAAAAACTATACACATAGTGGCACTCCCCGGAAAATTCTACCCCTATTTCATATACTTTTGACAAAAATTTGGTTCAGGGGTTTGGGCTGGGCGTTGATGAGTCAGTCAGTCAGTCAGTCAGTCAGGACATCTTCCTTTATAGATATAGATTGAATTTGCCTAAAAATTTTAATTAAATATTAAAAATTGCTTTTAAAAAAATAGTGTCGAGTTAGCCCCGGTCTCCCCTACCATTGAATTTGCCTAAAAATTTTAATTAAATATTAAAAATTGCCTTTGAAAAAATAGTGTCGGCTTAGCGCCCCGGTCTCCCCTATCGCATAAAAAATATAAATAAAATATATAAATATAAACAAAAATACAAATATAAAAATATAAATATAAAGATAAAGATGAATATATAAATATAAAAATATAAATCAAAATTTTAATTTAAAAAAAAAATAACAGTTAGGTAAAACATAGATACGCATAAATAATTTATTTTACATAACGTTATAGTTTATATTTCTTATCACTCATTATTATTATAAAATCTCTCTTTGATAAAAAGAAAATGTCACAATATTCTTTGATTAATGAAATTGACACTTACATTGACACTTTTGTTATCAACTTCACATTTTACAATCGGCGCCCTGAAAAGCGCAGCGTTGCCATATTGTTCTGACAGTAAAATTTACCGAAAAATGAAAAATTTCTAAATACACATAATATTTTCACTTTTTTCTTATAATTAAACATAATAATCAATTATAACTTGATTTTATATAAGTTTAATGCAATATACAAGAGTTTGCTGAGGCCCTGCTTAAGCGCCTACAAAATACGCTCCTCCGTAAAAGGAATACCTTAATTTATCGATTAATTGTTATATATGTATATGGGATTTCGTAACCATTTTTTTCATCTTAAATGACAGTTGATACACCTTGTAAAACAAAGGATGTCGAAGGATGAAAGCGACAGTATTCCATTATTGGAGTTAGATGATATTAGTCCTATTAAATTGAACACAAATACCGACGAAAATAAACAGCCAAGTCCATCGATGTTCTTTACAAAAATTACACCATCTCTAAAGAAGGGACTGATGATGAGACAATCTCGACTTGCATCTTATACAGTCGAGAATAATGAAAAGATGATGTCCTCAAGTATAGATAAGGCAGCTAATATATTGCATAGTGATGAAGATGAAGTGATAGAAGCGAGTCCTATGCAAAGAAGTGTTGCATCTAAAGTAAAAAATTGTTTAAAACTCAAGAGGAAAATTCCTGTAAAACGTTTGGATTTTTCATTATGTCAAATGGAAAATAAATTAAAAGATAAAGTTAACATAAGTTCTAAGAAAGGACATCTAAGAAAGGACATTTCAGAGCATCAGCTTAACATGCGATGTAAAGCTGACAGAGCAAAATTAAACGGCTGGGATTGCTGGGAATGCAGAGAAGTAAGAACAATATTAACAATATAGTTATGGGATATAAATAAATAAATAAAAATAAATAAATAAATAAAAATAAAAAATATAAATATAAATAAAATAAATATAAATATAAATAAAGTAAATATATTTTTCTCATAAAAAAGTAATTATAATATTTCATTTTTAGTATTATAAAAGTTTGTCATTATCGAAAGAAGAAGAACAAAAACGAAAGAATCAATGCTCGCGACATCGATACAAATATGAGCGACCAAATACACCAGACGGTATAATATTTTATTTTATTATCACTTTTTATGTTACATAATATAAATAATAAATTTTTTAAGGCTTTTGGAATCCGGAGTTTCCTGAGACAGACAGCATTGACAGACTATTTGGTTTTTAAAGCTTCATTGCGACTCATGGTACAGAAACATTGATTAGATTGTTTTCACTGGGTACATTAAATATAGACATTTTTATTTTTATTCTACTTATCTAAGCGTATATTCACCATAGAGGCTATTTTTTTGCAATACACTTTAATTTTAATCTCACCTTTTAATTAGTTGCGTTTGATTCTAAATATCAAAGCAACGTTTCTCTTCTATTTCTCTTCTAGACGGGGGATCGAAGGCTTCTGATATTATTAATAAATTCTTATATATGATCGCAAAGGATAACTTACCATTCTCTACGGTGGAAAAAGAAGGCTTCCAAAAATTCATGCAAACCGTCTCACGATTGTACAAAATCCCTTGTAGGAAAACAATAACGGCTCTTATGATTTGACTTGATTCAAGTAAATGATTTCGTTTAATAGTAAAGGAAAGTTCCTTATTATGAGACAGGATCCTAATGTGAGATATGTTAAGCTAAAAGGCCCTATATAGGCCCCATCTGTTGATCCCACCATGAAAAAACCCCGTCATCTCATATTAGGTTGCCTATCTCATAATAAGGGACTTTCCTCTACTAAAGAAATATTTATTTGAATCAAGATACAATTTTTCTTTGGAACAAATAAATATTTTCTAGAAAATGTGAAAAATCATGAATTGAAATGCAATGAATTGTTACTTACTTATAGTAAATATTTCGTTGATTCAAGACAATCAGATCTTGCCTCAAGATCTGCATTTCTTAAATCAAATAAATATTAATGTAAAGAAAATAAATATTTACTTGAGAATACAAAACTATTTCGATTTATGAATTACAATTCAGTGAATTGTTACTTACTTACAGTTAATATTTCGTTGGTTCAAGACAATCAGATCTTGCCTCAAGATCTGCATTTCTTAAATCAAATAAATATTAACCAAATTATATTTATATTTTCCATAAATTTTTAATAAATTTTCCATAAAATCTATATATTTTGATCATATACGTCTATACGTTTAAGACTTAAATTAAAAACAAACTTGATTTCGGTAAATAATAAACTTCTGAACTTTACATGAATATTATCATATAAATTAAATTGTTGTTACGGACATTCCTACTTCCGGCCACAGTATATTGATAATTTTAAAATGCTAACACTTTGATTTAAGCAAAAATGATCTTAGATTAAGTAAATATTTTTTAATTTCGAACGAATGGTTTCTGTGGTCATTAAATATTTGTTTACTGATCACAAAGAAATATACATATCTTTGATTTGATTCTTTTTATATCTTTGCAAAAATCTCATACATTATCAGGCCTAATTCTAACACTTAGCACAACCTACTATTACTATTTGCATTTTATTTTGTTAATTACATTATTTTCAGTAATGTTTTGTTATATAAAATACACTGGAGAGTCGACATATAAAATCATCGAGAGTGACAAAATACATCATTTTCAGACTCCTGTAAAAAAAGAAAAATTATATAAAGTCAAGTGTGGCAATAAATACCGGGAGGCAGCCATAGCTTTCGTTGAAGGTAAAGTATATGTCTTTAGCCACTAACGCAACCACTCCCTTCCCTCTTATTTGCGCAAATCTGTGATAATCTATATCTATACAATTATTATAAAGAGGCAGAGTTTGTCGGTTTGATTGTTTGTCCTCGATGATCTCGGAAACTAATGGACCGAATTTTTATCAAACGTATCTGAAATAGGGGTAGAATTTCCCGGGGAGTGCTATAGGGTGTGTAGTTTTTCGTTACCGATCTTCTGGAAACAGGTTTTTTTAATTTCTTCAATTTTTCGGGAAATAATTGACCGAATCTTAAAGAATTGTATATAAAACAGGGGTAGAATTTTCTAATAAAGGAGTTACCGATTTCTGTCTAAAAAAATCTACGTAATTGTTCCGATTTTTGCAAATTTTAAGATATCGAGCTAATTTTTTTTATGGATAGAATATTATTATATTGAATTTCGAGAATCGGTGAAAGGGTTGCCAATTTTTGCTTAAAAAATGTAAGTTATACATGTTATTTGTCATCTTATATAGAGTATCATTAAAGGAAGGTTGTTTCGAATTTGGCGAGGATCGGTGGAGGGGGTTACAGATTTCTGCTTGAAAAGTGTATAAGTTATACATGTAATTTTATATAGAGCATCATTAAAGGAAGGTATAAAGTGTATAATTTTTTGTTACTGATCTTTTTGGAAACCGGTATCAGAAGTTTTTCAAATTTTTCGGGAAGTAATTGATCAAATTTTAAAGAATTATATATAAAACACAGGGGTAGAATTTCCCGGGGAGTGCTATAAACTGTGTAGTTTTTCGTTACCAATCATTTTGGAAACCGGTATTTTTTTGGAAATCGGTTGCGAAATTTTTCAAATTTTTTAGGAAATAATTGAGTGAATAGAATTGTATACGACGGAATTGAACTCCAGTTAATAAAAAAGTAATATTTTTTAATTTATAGCATTTTAGAGAGAGAGAGAGAGAGAGAGAGAGAGAGAGAAGAGAGAGAGGAGAGAGAGGAGAGTGAGAGAGTCTATTTGCGTGTCTTATTACATATGTCCTCTGGGGGCGAAGCCGGGTAACCAGCTAGTTAATTATATTTACAGAAACGTTAGAGGATTTGCAACGGAGAATAAAAAAAGAAAGGCCGAAAGTTCTGCCATCGTCACTTTTATTCTCTGCATCTGAAATAACCGACGAGGACGAAAAAATTAAAAAGCAAAAACAGAAGGTTATTGACAAAAACCAATTGTTAAAGGAAAAGTTAACAGCTCTAAAAGCTTGTACAGAAACGGAGGTAAGTACATTCTCACAAATACGTGTATAAATTTATTTTTGATTATGCACCCAGATAGCCAAATGCAAAATTAGCTCCTTCTAATAATATTATATTTTTTTAAACCGGTTGCGTAGTTTTTTGTTATATCTTCGAAACTAATAATCGAGTAATAAATAAGGTGTCATTCGATAGCTTATAGAGTCCTATGTTCTTTCTAAAGTCTCTAAAGTCTTCAAAAGGAGTTATCGATTTATATTTATATTTATATTTATTGTATTTGGTGACAATCGGTAAAGGGTTTCTTTTTTTTTAATTTTTAAATTTGTTGAGAAATGTCTATTTTCGCTGCAACTTCCGCAAATTTTGAGATATTGAGATGAATTTTTTTTATTTTAATAACCGATTTTCTTAAGTATATTAAATTTTCAATGAGTCGGAGACCTCATTAAAGTACCGGTATTGAATTTGGCGTCAATCGTTGAATGAGTTACCGATTTATGTCTTAAAAAAATGAAGTTACACATGTAATTTTATACAGAATAACATTAAGGAGGTTGGTTAGTTCTCCGTGTGGGGAGGCGGCGCGCGGCAGGGAAAAAGCATATAGGTTAGATTTTTGTCGCGTGAAATAAACGAATTTTAGCAAATAAATATGTGGAATGCATTTAATTGCTGTTTCTTAAGGTTTAAAAAGAGTTGTTTGTACAATTGAAACCCAAATACGTTATTATCCACATTGAAATGTGGAAATAATAAATGTGGTCCTGTTTTATTTTTACAATTTCTTGATAACTATAAAGACGAGTCATTTCAGTCTTCGAGAAAGTTCTTACTAAATATGTAAAGAGTTATTTGCACCTATTTTCACTAAATTTTTATCATTTTTAATATGCTTTCGAGAGTTACATTACAGGTTAGGTAACATTTTTGCTGTGTCGCCCGTGTATAAGAGAGAAACAAGAGTATAACTTCAATAATTAATTACTCGACAATCATGCAGACAATTGTTTTCAACTTTGGCATGGACGACAGATTCCCATACTTAGACGAATATTCTCCACAAATTTGAACTAATTCTTATCAAATTGATTTGACTAACCACCCTCCTTAAAGAAAAATTGGCATTTACTTTGGCGAGAATCGGGAAAGGGGTTACCGAATTTTTATAGAATTCGTTTATATTTGAAATTTTGTATAATATTTTTTTAACTATACAGAAATGTAATTAAACTGGCGATAAATATTTTAATGATAAATGCTTTGTAACATTTTAAGACGAAAATTTTAATACAAAAATGCCGAGGCTATAATAGTTTTTAAACACGTCAAAAAAATGTGTTGCAAGTGTAGAATATTGTTTGCCACATATAGAATTTATAGCAGCAACATTCTATATAGTGATATCTTCTGGAAAATTTAGGTCCCATTACCAAATGTTTATCACTGCATTGGATAAATATGAGTTTCGATACTACAACTAGAACGATCTTTGTGAGAAATATAGCTGCCGATTATAACTGCAGCAGCGAGATAATATAACAACATATTCTGAATGTCATAGCTAACTTATTTTTGTAGCTGCAGCTAAATTAATTGTATACTTTTTTAACGTACCTATCCAATGGCTGCGTTTTAGCAGAAAAAAGCAACTTTGCAATTATAAGATTCTTTAATATGATTGGTTTATACATTTAACACGTAACACAAAACACAAAACAACTTCACAATTAAAATACGTGCTAATAAATCAGTCTCGGGGCGTGGATCGGCATCTCGCCGTTATCCACCCGTCGTCGTCTTCCGCCACCCAGCCGTCGAGTTTTCCCTCGAACGAAGGCTGTGTTCCGATATTCACTGCAATGCACTGCCAGTACTGGCAGTATGTATCCTGATGAGATGCGCTACTTATTTTCAAAATTGGAGCTTTTCTGGTTAATACGATTTTCTTTTGTTTAATTTTTATACTGGTTTTTTTTGGTTAAAATGGGGACATAAGAACTTGTCAACGTTTTTCAATTTTAATTTTCTTCTTTCCCAGATCAACTCCCACTAAATCGAAGTAAATCCCTCATGTGCCCGATATATTTGTTCAGGCGTCTTCCGTTCAGGATATGTCCGCCCCCTACCCCGCTCAGAGCCTGGCTTATGACTGGCCGTCTGTGCGTATACAATATTTTTTCGAAATAAAGCCACCGATGAAAAAATTTGCGAAGATTGTCTACTCAGGTAAATACCAACCGGTTAGACAGGAATTCGAAGGCGTACTGTGGCATTTCGTGCAGTACGGACCGCGAAACAGATTTCCAAACGTGTGCAGACTGTAATAAAACACTAGTCGATTATTGCCCGGCAAGCGAGTGCTCTGAGTGTACGATCATCGAAGATGTTTTCGAAACATACATCCTGAATGAACAAGCAGAATACCATAATTCTGACCGCCCCATAAGAATCCTAATTGACCAGACCCTCTGGTGATCGGAATCCGAGCCGCGAATAACCCCGGTCGCAGATATGTCAGTCTCAGAGTGTACCTATTTATCACTTCTCGCCACCACTTTTCGATGGCACCCACCAAGTGCAGCATAGGCTGCAATGCTGTGCGCCGAGGAAC
>JASTWP010003287.1:0-26772 GCA_030770255.1 Temnothorax ravouxi
CGTCATATGTTTCGGCATATATACATACTTCCTGAAAATAAAGGTAACTGCATTTGAAGAGAGTACATGAGACAAACAGTTGGACACATATAAAATGCATTTGTTTCGAACAAATTTTTTACATTATAGGGGTTTAAGCTACCGTCGTCAACACATATTCAAATCATTACTGCAAACGAAGAAAGGAATTATTAACGCGACATGTAGTCGAGATGGATACTCGTGTCACGAATTAACGTGTAGCAATCGTCTTTAAAATAACAAAATCACTTATGGCTTAATTCTGTGAAAGATAAACATTTATCTTTAGTCACTTAAATTACGGCTCATTTTTTTTGTACTAGAAAATGATTACATCCGCTGCATCGGCCATTGATAACGTTATCCGTGTGAGAGTCTTTGTAAATCGCTTAATCCCCCTGCATTTTTTTTAACTTTCGCAATAAAACAATGTTAACAGTTTTAGCGTCACCTTCCTATTCGCACGAGAAAACATAGAAAGAAGATATGTGAAGATGGTAATCCTATTCGTTGTAATATTAAAATATGAGCATTATGTAGGATCCTGTGTATGTTACTCATGTAATATGTGTTAAAAACGATTATAGTAAAACAAGCTTAAGGCATGAATTATACGGAGACTTTGAGTAAAAAGTAATTTAATTTTAGATTAAGAAATTGGCATACAAAAAACATTTCTTGATCCAAAATTAAATTCGTCAATTTTATATTCAGAGTTAAATTAGCGATTTATCTAGTCGAGGTACAATAGACGCTAATTATTTTTAATAAAGATTTCCGTTGTTCGTCAAATCAGATCTCCGTTTAATACAGGCATTAAATGATATATATATATATAATATATATATATATATATATAAAGTATGTATATATATATCTGGCTAATATTTCATATACATATAAAAAACTAACAATCCGTAGACGATAATTTTGTATTAGCTGCCGACGGAATTTAGTTTTTCTTGCTTTAACAGTTAATCTCCTGACAATATTCCCGACGCAAACAATTCTTCTTTTTTTATTCATATCGTCGATACTGTAAACCTGGCAGACGCGAAGATTATGCTAGCTAGTTAAAATTGTTAGTGTGCACAGATTCCTTATCATGAAGTTGAGAGACATTACTTGTTCTATCTCGAAATTTTAGATCTGTTGTACATTAATTTATCTAAGTAAATAGATATAATATAGGCGCTTTGAAACACCCAATGTATCTACCAAACAATGAAATAACTGTGTGCGGACATCTTATTAATCCAACAACGTATACACTACGGTATGCCTTTATGTCACTTTGTGTACAACAGTCTTTATGTGTACTGCTCAAATTCGCTATATATTATCTTTCGTATATACTTAAACGGCAAATTAAAAAGCAAATACTAGCAAAAGACTAATTTTGCGGTACAATTCCGAAAATGTTACGATTTTAATCAGTTTTTAATTAACAATTTTATTTTGCACTTCAGCTCTGCCTAAATGTTAGAGGCCTATGCCGATTCTACTTTCTATCAAATTCTATTGGGTTATAAAGATCTTCTGTTTAAAGCCATCGCACACAAAATACATAGCTTAGCATAAGCGTAGCATAAGACCCGCTAAACCAATGAACATATTTTTTGCATAATGTCATTGGATAATAATTTACATAAGATGCTCATTGGTCCGCGGTCTTATGCTATGCTTATGCAGCCTATGCAATTTTGTGTGCGACGACAAAATGTTTTAAATTAACTTTTATTTTATCTACATCTGTCTACCGTATGTTTATTTATACAATATCATACATTTTTAAGATACCATAAAGAGCCTTGGAGCGGAATATGTTTTGTGAAATCTCATTTAAACCTATAAGTACTTGTAAGTAAAAGAGGTATGGAGAATCAAGCCATCTATTACTATTATAGGTTTAAATGATACATCATATAATGCATTCTGCACCATGTAATCGTAGCCTAAGCTACGTAAATCAGATATATTATTATAAACAAATTTATAAAAACTGATCTTTCATTTAAATACACTTGCATACACAAAAAATTATTTTTAGGAATCTTTTATTGATGGATTTGAAAAGTGCAACAAATCGACTCCATTAACAAGTATGTATAGATTAAGAACGAGAGTGTACAGGCTCCGGATAATGATAGAATTGCATAAATGTAATTAAAAATAAAATATAAAGACTTATCAAAGTAACTAGACCAAAGTTTTAAGGCCATATCTGGTAGCATTCACGTAATCCATTAAATACTCAATAAAGGCTCGTAATTATATTACAACCTCTTATCTGTTCTATCTGATGACAGTCACGTAAATCTTCACTTAATACTCATAAGAGTATTGTAACTTTATAGCCTATTAAACTAAACCTTCAGAGACAGTCATGAGTGCATAAATTTTATCCAAAAACAATATCCTTTGACTTCAGCAAAATTTATGACTCGTGCATTCTCTTTGAAAAATAATATATAATTGCATGTTAATGATTAATATAATTATTAGAATAAATTCAAAGAAATTTATAGTTATATGTGACATGAATTTAAAAAATATGTATTTTGTTCTTGTATAGCACCACAATCTCAAAAGACATGGAATAAACTGCCAAACGAAGGAAACAACACATTTATTCAATCGCCAAATAAATGGAATGATTTGCCATGCAAGAATGATTCGATTATTGAGGTGAAAATATTAATAAACAATTCACTCAGAAAATGGTTGAAACAAGTTAATTTATTAAAAATTTATCTTAAAAAGTTCTTTTAAGTAAAATACTATTTACATAATGGTTAATATGTGCGCAATATACATTATGCTTCTGAAAAGCATATTAGTCAATTACAATTGTATAACAATAATGTATACAAACTATTAAGGATCTAAATTGTTTATTCATAATTAATTAATGCGGGAAACATGGGGCAAAGTAGACCTCGAAGAAAAGTGAATCATCCCTTTGTTTGAATCATATAAGGGATTTTTATCGCCCCATACGTGTCCAAAATATGTCTACGTAACTTTTTAACTAAAATTTGTATCAAGTTACTTGATATACTTACTCAATATTTTTACAATATTTTTCATTTTTTAGTCTTCTTTTTTGATTGAAATAAATAAAAATTGTTTCATTTTATTAAAAAATTATGAGTTTTACGTTATACAGCAAATCACAAAACTATAAAAGTCGACTTTAATAGTATTAAATAGCTTTAACCAGGTTGTATGATAAGCTTAAATTGTGTAATGAAAAAAAGAGCATCAAGGCAACGAGTGCACCAAGGAAAAGTAGGCCTACGTAAATCTATCATATTTCAGCTATTATCATATTTGTTGAACTTAAGTAAAGGAGGATTGTCCATTTTACCCCATGGTTTTTCACAAGTAAAATAATCAAACTTTTTTAATTTACTAAAAAAATCTTATATTTAAAATGAAAAAAATTTCTACTGTAAAAGTTCTTTTAGTAGTTAATATATTAATAAAGAAATCTGGACAATAAAACCTGCATATTTATCTTTATAAATGCATTTAAAATATCCATAATATATTTTTTATATTTAATATATATTTAAAAAAGAATACAATTATTTTTTGCAAGTAATATTTTATTAAACTTGTAGGCAGCATCTTTTTTCCCAATAAATGAGGATGTAACTCCCAAAAAAAGTAAAAATTATCCCTCCCACAAAAGTATAAAACACTTGAGGAAGCAATTATTTAATAATAGTTCAACACAAAATGAAAACTGTAAAGAAAGTGATACAGACAATAAAATAAAAAAGAATAAAATGGTACGTATTTTTTTCTACTCACAACTACTATAGTGTTCACATAATTATAATTGACCTTTTTTATTTATTTCAATAACCTCTTTTATTTTAATTATTGTATAGAATAATGCACAGATAAAGGAAAAGAAAGACAATAGGAAACGGAAAAATACAGAATCAGAAGATGAAAAAGACGAAAAAATCGAGAAAACAAAAAAAAATAACAAAAAAGCGAGAACGGAAAAAAAGCAATTTGGAAGCAAATCGGAAGATGATGCTACAGATTCGGAAAAAGAAACAGAAAAAGAAAAAAAAGAGAAGAAAAATAGAACAAACGATAGTGGAAAGAAGGAAGAGAAAATGTTATTTGGCGACAAATGGATAAAAGTAGATAAAGATGGGGAAGAGGTAAATTTTCTTAGAACTTGAACTACTTTGACTCTGAATATCACTCCCATTCATTTTTTAAACTCTACTTTAGTGAGTGTTCGTATATGAATGATGTATTTTTTAAATTGTTTTCTTTGGCATATTCACTAAATCTGAATGATTAATATTTCCACTCGAAAAGCTTACTAAGGCTTAATTCTGGCATGATTTGAGTCAGTGACATTTTATTTGTTCGGATTTCAAGAATGTGTACATTTACATACACACACTTACCAAAGTAGGGTTTTAAGGATGAATGCATTCTGAAGGACATCAAAGTAAAAAATGTAATACAAGTTCTATAAAAATTAAGAAACTGTGTTTGCCTAATCGATAATTTCCTTAAATATTTATACTTTTTGAAATTTTTTTGTAACAACATTTTTGCAAAAGCAACATTAATAATATGTTAATACGATATGTTGACAATATCTGTATATAATTTACAGATAGAAATGATTTATTTAGCCGAAGGCATTTCTTGTACTGTACACGACTGGACAGAATGTCTTCGATCAAAAACGGAAAGGTTGTTTGCCAAAAATATGCTGCGAAAAATGTATAACAACACTGAATTATTAAGTCGGTGTGTTAGTACCGATAAGAATTGTAAGACTCCTAATGGACGCAATTTATGTACATCGATTAGCCCTGCAAAAGATAAAGTTATAGATGGTAAGAATGTAAAATTTTGTATAATAATAGTAATTTTTAAGGTGGCTCCAACGTCTGGTGCTTTTAGTAGTAACAATAGTTAATGTTAAATTTAAATAAAAATTTTTTTATGTATAATAATTATTATTATGCATGTATTTCCACATATTATATCACGCATATAATTTTTTCACTTGCTTTTTAACTTTATTTTCAATGTTTTATCATATTTCTCGTAACTTATAATTTACACTTCCAACTTTTTCATTAAAATGTAATTTAATTATTGTGAAATAATCGAGTGTCTTATAACAATCTATAGAAAATAATCGAAATTTATAATTTATTTTCTCAGAATTTTGGTCGTTGACCTTTCTTGAAATTTTGCCTACTTATTTCATTTCTATTGATAATACAAACGTTCTTTAATTCATTTAAAAATCTTGTATTTAAAAGTCTCTGAAGCTACCTTAATGCTGTACTTATAAAAATGTAATAAAATATTGTGTTTATTTTAGTATGCATGCGGTATTACATTAAAAAAAAGAGAAATAAGAACATCCGCAAAATTGAACTGGATGAATGGGTTAAGAGAGAAAAAAATCCTGCCTTAACGGAGGTTATAAACCAAGTAAAAGGTATCGCAAGAAAAGAAATTAAAAAAAAAAAGGGAAGCGTTAGCAAATCCAGAATAAGAAAAATTAGTATATTTAATACATACATATGTATATATATATTAAACACAAGTATCTTGCGTGCTCTGGATACTATAATTTAATATATTTTTTTTACTACAAAATTTATATTTATTTTATTTATGTTTTGTAAGCTTAGCGTTAACAAATCCAGAATACCAAAAAAAAGTATATTTAATACATATATATATATTAAACACAAGTGCCTTGCGTGCTCTGGATACTATAATTTAATATATTTTTTTATTACAAAATTTATATTTATTTTATTTATGTTTTGTAAGCTCAGCGTTAGCAAATCCAGAATACCAAAAAATAGTAGATATATTTAATACATATATATATTAAACACAAATACCTTGCGTGCTCTAGATATTATAATTTAATATACTTTTTTTTATTAAAAAATTTATAATAATTTTATTTATTAGTTATGTAAGCTCTTGTTTCAAATAAACAAACGTACTTATCAATATTTTACAAGTTTTTATTATTTTATTTTATTATCCAATAAAACACAAATCTGAAAGAAAAACATATGTTCTATGAAGCCGGATTTATAGAGGCCGTAAACCATTAATTTATGCCAAAAGCGTACAATTTCGACCAATGCGTGGTTACGCACAACGGAATCGAATGACGTGTTTGGTCGAAAATTTACATTTTCGGCACAAGTTAACACTTTACGGCCTTTATAAATCCAGCATAAAACTTTAAGAATGTACGTGTTCTCTGATAATTTTATATTATATAAATAATTATATAGGTAATATTATATAAATAGATTAAAAAGTTCATCTAGCTAGCTTTTATCAAAATCCACCTGAAGTTTTATATAAAACTTTTATAAAATCCACTAGGATATCAATCACAATTTTGTCAAAATCTTTAAGGAAGTTTATCTAGATTTTGTAAAAAAAAATTGTAGATAATTATTTACTTTTTGTAACAATCTATGTGAATTTTGACAATTATTAAGTAATAACCTGGATTTTATTAAAAAGAAAACATTGATAATAGTGAATTGTTTTGTTAAAAAACGATGTAGAAAACCATATGGAAAATTATATGAGAAATTATATGGAAACCATGTGAAAAACCATATGAAGTGCCATCCAAAAAATTCAGCTGGTTATACATGTGGATAACCATGTGGAAAACCATACAAATCCGACCTGGGATACAGGTGGAAATCTATATGGTTAGCCATATATATAACCATATGAATCTCCACCTGTACCTTTTCAGTACGGTTTTCCATCTGGATAACCATAGGAAATCCATACAAAACCATCTGAAATCCATAGGAATCCACATATATTTTTATCTAGTTATCCATGTAGATAACCATCTGGATTTCCATCTGGATGTTTTCAACGGGGACTTTATGCCAATTACCGCGTTCATAAAATTCTTCTTCACGGTAAGGAAATTATAGAAATTATGCAGCGTTACCTCTGTTGGGACATTTATCGGAAGAAGCTCAAGAGGCAAGAAATAAGGACTATAAACGATATCGACTTAATCATAGTAGAAAATGTAGCCGTCTGTTTACAAATGAAGATGTTATGCTTATATATGATGCTCGTGTCATCCGATCCGTTAATAACTAGTTTAAGGTCCCTGGCGGAAATATTTCTACAAAATTTAAAAAAAAATAAAAATGTGCTACAAAAAACTATAAAATATAATTGCCAGAATCTATTAAAATCTACATAAATTTGAGAAATGCTACAGAATTCTACATAAAAATGCTAGAATTGGAACACTTTTGTAAATTTATGTAATTTTTTATTGGATCTTGATCTATAAATTTGTCGGTGAAACTACGTCAAACTACAACTAATACTGATATTCTACACATTTCTATGTCTATTTGAGTACAGTAGACTACAAGGAAATACTACCCTGGTGGAAATAATTTTACAAATTTTTATGAATAACTACAATTTTTTGATACTATGAACAAAATAAAAAATAAAATTTACTTCTCTCATTGAACATTATTTTGTTGCTGAAAATTTTGATAACGTGCGAGCTTAATTAAATACATTTATATTGTACTTAGAAAATTTGCTTACCACCGCTGGATTTGAACCTGAAACCCCTGGCTCTTGAGTCAGTCACCTTCCGCACTGTGCTACAACATTGATTGATGAAGGCGTTTCCTATTGTCTATATATGTTACACTTATTGTTAGCAGACGTACGGAAGGTGTTAGTTCTTAATAAAGTCGGTTTATTATACAAGGTGTCTCAGGACCTCACCGACAAACTTTGAGGAATGATAGGTCACACAAAGGGGATCATTTTTTGTTAAGGAACATATTAGGCCAGTCAAATTAGACCAAAAAAAGGCTTGTGGTATGAAAGTGATGCGGACTTTTTTATTTCTTTTTAGGCGTGTTGGGGTTGTTTAGAAAAGCTTATTTTTGAGTTGTCGTATCATGAGACCCAGAGCTTTTTGAGGGGGGGAGGGAAAACCAAAATTTTCGCGGTTTTTTGCATTTATCTCGTTTCGATTAATAGATAGCACTTTTTCGCTCGTGAGAAAGTTGTAGGGCTTGAAAAAACGAAGAAAATGAGCGGTGACTCGTTCCGATTCGTCAAAAATTGAGCCCCCCTTGGGCGAGCCACCAAAAATTGAGGACTCCAAAAATTCAATTAATTTTGATGTAATGTGCGGCAAATGGTAGGTATTTTCATCCTCTACATGTTTTATAGTAGTCATTTTTTGATTGCATTTATCAGAAAAGAGACAGAAGCGAAAAACGCGCCTCGAGTTCCGAACGCTCGGCTCGACACGCGCGACTTCCGGAGGCTCCCCTGGGCTCAATTTTTGACGAATCGGAACGAGTCACCGCTCATTTTCTTTGTTTTTTCAAGCCCTATAACTTTCTCACGAGCGAAAAAGTGCTATCTATTAATCGAAACGAGATAAATGCAAAAAACCGCGAAAATTTTGGTTTCCCCTCCCCCCCTCAAAAAGCTCTGGGTCTCCTGATACGACAACTCAAAAATAAGCTTTTCTAAACACCCCCAACACGCCTAAAAAGGAATAAAAAAGTTCGCATCATTTTCATATCAGAATGTCTAATTTGACTGGCCTATATGGTCGCTGACACGTCCATTGAAAATCAGTCGATTTCAATCAAATTGTTTTGGCATCAAGTTGCTTCTTTCTAAGTTACTTGTGTTCAAAACTCAAAAAATGTTGTCTAAAATTAAGAGACTATCACCATATAGTATGCAGATAGTCATGTTCAATTTTAAAATGTCATGAACCAATTGCATAGCCGTATTAGCGTCTTAAGATATAACTTAAGACTGTCTTGAAATAACATCCAACTATGAATAACGGCCATAGTCTCTTAATTTTAGACAAAATTTTTAGAGTTATATTGCTACAACTTGATCTATAAATTACGGAACAAAACTACGTCAAACTACTACTATTAACTACTATTAAAAATTTGAGAATCAATAAAATCTTAAAAAATTAAAATATCTGCTTACTTGTAGAATACTACAATTATTTATAAATGACTATAGAAATCTGCCACAATTTACATATCGTAAAACTATGCAAATTAGAATGTAATCCAGTTTTTAGTTTCTCATAAAATACTACAATTTTATACAAATAGTAACAAATACCGATTTATTTGTACAGCTAAAAAATTTATTACAATTATGGCTAATTTGTAATTTTTAGTTAAATGTTACCAGTTTTTACACAAATCGTCCAAAATTAATCTATTATATTAATAACTTCTTAATTCGCAGAAGTCAAAATACTTATCTATGTTTTTATTTTTGTGTAGTCTGTTGTAAAGTCCAATAGAAAAATACATAAATGTACAATTTTTTACCTTTATATATTTCTGATTCGTGAATGGTTGTAATTTTGCATACAATACTACAAGATCTTACAGAAAACGACAAAATCCTTAAGTCTTTTACAGCTTGTGAATTCATGAAAATCTACATAAATTTGCTTTTTGTAGATGTTTATAAGATACTACAAGTTTACATGGAAATTAACAGACCTTCAACCAAACTTTCCAACTTTCCATGGAAAATTGTAGTATCTTATAAAAATCTAAAAAAGCGAATACATGTAAATTTTCATGAATTCACGATTCGTAAAAGGCTAAGAATTTTGCCGTTTTTTATAGGACTTTGTAGTATTATATGCGAAATTACAATCATTCACGAGTCAGAAATTTAATAAGGTAAAAAATTGTACATTTGTGTATTTTTCTATTGGGTCTTACAGCAAGCTATACGAAAATTTTGACTTCTGCAAATTAAGGAGTTATTAATAATAGATAAATTTTGGAAGATTTGTGTAAAAACTTGTAACATTTAACTAAAAAGTACAAATTTTAATTAGCCATAATTGTAATACATTTTTGAGCTGTACAAACAAATTGGTATTTGTTATTATTCGTACAAAATTGTAGTATTTTATGAGAAACTAAAAACTGAATTGGATTCTAAGTTGCA
Organism: Temnothorax ravouxi; assembly: GCA_030770255.1. Lineage (NCBI taxonomy): Eukaryota > Metazoa > Arthropoda > Insecta > Hymenoptera > Formicidae > Temnothorax > Temnothorax ravouxi. The sequence continues at coordinate 10,084 of JASTWP010003287.1, forward strand.
AAGTTTTACGATACGTAAATTGTGGTAGATTTCTGTAGTCATTTATAAATAATTGTAGTATTCTACAAGTAAACAGATATTTTAATTTTTTAAGATTTTGTTTCTTCTTAAATTTTTAAAATTTGTAGATCTTTGTACTATTTTTTATTAAATTGCAGTTTTTCATGAAATACTACTTGCAATAATTTCTTGATTTGAGAGCATTGTAATTTATGGTACTATTTCGTAGATATTTCTACAAAAAAATTATTATTTCTACAAAAAATTAAATACTTCAACAAAAATATACAAATTTCTATTTTTAGTCAAATTTTGTAGTTATTCATAAAAATTTTTTCCGCCAGGGGTGGTTCGAAAGTAAACTAAAAGACTAGCCACATAATAAATAAAACTTTGGGAGGTTGTTCTTTAACATATAATAAACCATCTCTCAAAATTTGAGACCCTGTCCTAGCGGAAATATTTCTACAAAATTTAAAAAAAGATAAAAATGTGCTACAAAAAACTATAAAATATAATTGCCAGAATCTATTAAAATCTACATAAATTTGAGAAGTGCTACAGAATTCTACATAAAAATGCTAGAATTGGAACACTTTTGTAAATTTATGTATTTTTTTATTGGATCTTGATCTATAAATTAGTCTACAACTAATACTGATATTCTACACATTTCTATGTCTATTTGAGTACAGTAGACTACAAAGAAATACTGCCCTGGTGAAAATAATTTTACAAATTTTTATGAATAACTACAACTTTTTGGATATACTATGAACAAAATAAAAAAGAAATGGGCACAGTAACAACTGTGCCGCAAGCAACACGTAGAACTACGTCAACTGTCATTATTTCATGTTAAAGTATTCGTGATCAAGAGAGGCCAAGTTCCACACAGGGCTGTAGCGCTGAATTCATCATTATTGATAGTTGACGTAGTTCTACGTGTTGCTTTCGGCACAGTTGTTACTGTGCTCTTTTTTGTTTATTTTTTTTCTTTGTTTGTTTTTGTTTGTTTCTTTATTTTTTATTTATTTATTTTATTTATATGTTACTTATTTATTTATTTTTTTTGTTTAGATTTGTTTGTATTTAGCTTACATCGAGAGCTTTAGCAACAACGTAGAACTACGTCAACTATCAATAATGATGAATTCAGCGCTACAGCCCTGTGTGGAACTTGGCCTCTCTTGATCACGAATACTTTAACATGAAATAATGACAGTTGACGTAGTTCTACGTGTTGCTTGCGGCACAGTTGTTACTGTGCCCATTTCTTTTCAAAATTAATTTTTTTTTTTGCGTTGGAGGAGAAAATCTTCGTTACGCCCTTCTAAAAGCGACAATCGTCTAGTTCTTGCCAAGGCAATTACTTTTCGATCCTCTCTTCCAGAGTGACAAGACATCCTGTAGCCCGTACTACTGAATGTGTGGGATTCAATGAGGGTACATCGCATAAGATACTACCATCCATCGCCTACCCACTAAAAACCCCTCCATTCTTTTATCCCTAACTTTTATATGTAATGTTTGTAATTGATAATAACTTATACTGATTCTAAATTAATGTTATTAAAAGTAGAAGGCATGGCATCATCTTTTTTAGTAGTAATTCCAAGTATTGGTTTGTGATAGGAAAAGTAAGAGATATATCTATAACAACGTAGGTTGTCAATGTGTCTCGTGAATATCATGTCAATGCAAGATCCTCCCAGTGTTGTAGGTGATTTGTCTGATGAGAGATGTAAGCCAAAATCGTTGTGCATAAACTCTATGAACTTTTCGTTGTCGTGCTTTGATACGTCCAAATTAAAATCCCCGGTTAATATAATAGGTATTTCGTTGTAACTATTCTTTTCCAATATTGAACTTATTTTACCAACGTTTGGACTGTAAGCAATTAAATTTCTAGAAATAAAGAATTCTATGTTCTCTCTTGAAGTGTTGGGACTTATATAAACAGACACCAATAAACATTTCTTATTGCAAATTATCATCTCTGCTGCGCATATGTCTCCGTACTTATCTGCAGCAGTAAATCGTATATCATTTTTGTCATCAATTTTCATTAGTATATGAGGCGTCGCCATCGTATTGGCTACGCCTCATATACTAATGAACAAGTTAACAAGAAAAACCCGTTCAATAGAGTGAGGGCACAAGTCTTCCACATATTGACATATAATTCATGAACCTAGCAACTTAATTTTAAATTTTAAATTAAAAATTAAAGATAAAATTTAAAACAAGTTTCATTAATGTGATCATTTTCTTATATTAAATTGATAAATATTTTTCTTTTAAATAAAGTTTGAATTTATTAATTGCATTATTTATTTATTTATTTATTTATTGGACTATTTATTTATTTATTTCATTATTTATTCATTTTTTATTGCATTATTGCTTCCTCTATGAGGAAAATAAAATATTTTGATGAAAAGTGTGTGTATGTGTGGTGGGTGTGTGTGTGGTGTGTGTGTGATCTGTGTGTGTAGTGTATGTGTGGTGTGTACGTGCGGTGTGTGTGTGGTGTGTGTGGTGTGTGTGTGTGTGTGGTATGTGTGTGATCTGTGTGTGTGTGGGGTGTGTGTGTGTGTGTGGGGTGTGTGTGTGTGTGTGTGGTGAGTGCGTGTGATGTCTGTGTTGTGTGTGTGTGTGTGTGTGGTGAGTGTGTGTGATGTCTGTGTTGTGTGTGTGTGTGTGTGTGTGGTGTGTGGTGTGTGTGGTATGTGTGGTGTATTTGTGTGTGTGTGGAGTGTGTGTGTGTGGTGTGTGTGTTGTGTGTGGTGTGTGTAGTTTGTGTGTGGGGTGTTTGTGTGTGGTGTTGTGGTGTGTGTGTGTGTGTGTGGTGTGGTGTGTGTGTGTGTGGTATATGTGTGTGGTGTGTATGTGATGTGTGTGTAGTATGTGTTTGTGTGGTGTATGTGAGGTGTGTGTTTGTGTGTGGTGTGTGTGTAGTGTGTGTGGTGTGTGTGGTGTATTTGTGTTGTGTGTGTGGAGTATATGTGTGTATGGTGTGTGTGTGTGTGTGGTGTGTGGTGTGTTGTGCTGTGTGTATGTAGTGTATGTGTTGTGTGTGGTGTATGTGTGTGGTGTGTATGTGATGTGTGTGGTGTGTGTGTGTGTGTGTGTGGTGTGTGTGTGTGTGGTGTGTGTGTGGTGTGTGTAGTGTGTGTGTGGTGTGTGTGTGTGGAGTGTGTGTGGTGTGTGTGTGGTGTGTGTGGTGTAGTCACACATATTCATTTATTTATTTATTAAATCCATTCATCCATTCACCCATTCATCCATTCATTCATTCATTTATTCATCCATTCATTCATTTATTCATTTATTCATTTATTTATTAAATCCATTCATCCATTCACCCATTCATCAATTCATCCATTCATTTATTTATTTATTAAATCCCTTCATCCATTTATCCATTCATCCATTCATCAATTTATCCATTTATCCACTTATCCATTTATTCATTTATTTATTAAATCCATTCATCCATTTATCCATTCATCCATTCATCCATTCATTTATTCATTCATTCATTTATTAAATCCATTCACTCATTCATCCATTCATCCAGTCATCCATTCATCCATTCATCCATTTATTCATTCATCCATTCATCCATTCATCCATTCATTCATTTATTTATTAAATCCATTTATCCATTCACCCATTCATCCATTCACCCATTCATCCATTCATCCATTCATCCATTCATCCATTCGTTCATTCATTCATTCATTCATTTATTTATTTATTTATTTATTTATTAAATCCATTCATCCATTCATTCATTCATCCATTCACCCATTCATTTATTAATTTATTAATTTATTAAATCCATTCATTCATTCACCTATTCATCCATTCATCCATTCATTCATTTAGTCATTTATTTATTTATTAAATCCATTCACCCATTCATCCATTCATCCATTCATTCATTCATTTATTCATCTATTCATTCATTCATCCATTCATTTATTTATTTATTAAATCCATTCATCCATTTATCCATTCATCCATTCATCAATTTATCCATTTATCCACTTATCCATTCATTCATTTATTTATTAAATCCATTCATCCATTCATCCATTCACCCATTCATCCATTCATCCATTCATTCATTTATTCATTTATTTATTTATTAAATCCATTCACCCATTCATCCAGTCATCCATTCATCCATTTATCCATTCATCCATTCATCCATTCATTCATTTATTTATTAAATCCATTCATCCATTCACCCATTCATTCATTCATCCATTCGTTCATTCATTCATTCATTCATTTATTTATTTATTTATTAAATCCATTCACCCATTCATTTATTCATCCATTCACCCATTCATTTATTTATTTATTAATTTATTAAATCCATTCATCTATTCACCCATTCATCCATTCATCCATTCATTCATTCAGTCATTTATTTATTTATTAAATCCATTCACCCATTTATCCATTCATTCATTCATTCATTCATTCATTTATTTATTAAATCCATTCATCCATTCACCCATTCATCCATTCATCCATTCACCCATTCATCCATTCATCCATTCATTCATTCATTTATTTATTTATTAAATCCATTTATTCATTCATTTATTTACTTATTAAATTGCGAAAACATTTAGCTTACATCGAGAGCTTTCAAAAACTATATACTAAAGTATATTTTTCTTTAATACTTTTCGAGAAAAAGAAAAGAGGTAAGAAATATAGGGTTCCGACTTGTCTTATTATAAATGGGACTTCTTAAGCTTTAAAATGAGATATTATTTATTATTCTACGATTATTAGTTTCGAAGATACAAACGTTTAAAGTGTGACATATTTTCGTTGCATCGACAAAAAATTTAGTTAAACTTTCTAACGCTGCTGTATCGAAGAGGTAAAAAATAAAGGGTTCCGACTTGTCTTATCATAAATGGGACTTCTTAAGCTTTAAAATGAGATATTATTTATTATTCTACGTTTATTAGTTTCGAAGATACAAACGTTCAAAGTGTGACATATTTTCGTTGCATCAACAAAAAATTTAGTTAAACTTTCTAACGCTCCTGTATCGAAGAGGTAAGAAATAAAAGGTTCCGACTTGTCTTATCATAAATGGGACTTCTTAAGCTTTAAAATGAGATTTATAACATTATTCTACGATTATTAGTTTCGAAGATACAAACGTTCAAAATGTGACATAATTTCGTTGCATTCGTTGCAGGCTGTGTCCCCCCTTATACTCCCCCCCCCCTCTTTACTATCGACAAAGACGTAGTTCTACGTCAAAATAAAATTTACTTCTCTCGTTGAATATTATTTTATTGCTGAAAATCTTGATTACGTGCAAGCTTAATTAAATACATTTATATTGTACTTAGAAAATTTGCCTACCACCGCTGGATTTAAACCTGAAACCCCTGGCTCTTGAGTCAGTCACCTTCCGCACTGTGCTACAACATTGATTGATGAAGGCGTTTCCTATTGTCTATATATGTTACACTTATTGTTAGCAGACGTACGGAAGGTGTTAGTTCTTAATAAAGTCGGTTTATTATACAAGGTGTCTCAGGACCTCACCGACAAACTTTGAGGAATGATAGGTCACACAAAGGGGATCATTTTTTGTTAAGGAACATATGGTCGCTGACGCGTCCATCGAAAATCAGCCGATTTCAATCAAATTGTTTTGGCATCAAGTTGCTTCTTTCTAAGTTACTTGTGTTCAAAACTCTAAAAATGTTGTCTAAAATTAAGAGACTATCACCATATAGTATACAGATAGTCATGTTCAATTTTAAAATGTCATGAACCAATTGCATAGCCGTATTAGCGTCTTAAGATATAACTTAAAACTGTCTTGAAATAACATTTAACTATAAATAACGGCCATAGTCTCTTAATTTTAGACAAAATTTTTAGAGTTATATTGCTACAACTTGATCTATAAATTACGAGACAAAACTACGTCAAACTACTACTATTAACTACTATTAAAAATTTGAGAATCAATAAAATCTTAAAAAATTAAAATATCTGCTTACTTGTAGAATACTACAATTATTTATAAATGACTATAGAAATCTGCCACAATTTACATATCGTAAAACTATGCAAATTAGAATCTAATCCAGTTTTTAATTTCTCATAAAATACTACAATTTTATACAAATAGTAACAAATACCGATTTGTTTGTACAGTTAAAAAATTTATTACAATTATGGCTAATTAAAATTTGTAATTTTTAGTTAAATGTTACAAGTTTTTACACAAATCGTCCAAAATCCATCTATTATATTAATAACTTCTTAATTCGCAGAAGTCAAAATACTTATGTTTTTATTTTCGTGTAGTCTGTTGTAAAGTCCAATAGAAAAATACATAAATGTACAATTTTTTACCTTTATATATTTCTGATTCGTGAATGGTTGTAATTTTGCATACAATACTACAAGATCTTACAGAAAATGACAAAATCCTTAAGCCTTTTACAGCTCGTGAATTCATGAAAATGTACATAAATTTGCTTTTTGTAGATGTTTATAAGATACTACAAGTTTACATGGAAATTAACAGACCTTCAACCAAACTTTCCACCTTTCCATGGAAAATTGTAGTATCTTATAAAAATCTAAAAAAGCGAATACATGTAGATTTTTCATGAATTCACGATTCGTAAAAGGCTAAGAATTTTGTCGTTTTTTATAGGACCTTGTAATCCATCGAAAATCAGCCGATTATATGCGAAATTACAATCATTCACGAGTCAGAAATTTAATAAAGTAAAAAATTGTACATTTGTGTATTTTTCTATTGGGTCTTACAGTAAACTATACGAAAATAAAAACATATAAGTATTTTGACTTCTGCAAATTAAGGAGTTATTAATAATAGATAAATTTTGGAAGATTTGTGTAAAAACTTGTAACATTTAACTAAAAAGTACAAATTTTAATTAGCCATAATTGTAATACATTTTTTAGCTGTACAAACAAATTGGTATTTGTTACTATTCGTACAAAATTGTAGTATTTTATGAGAAACTAAAAACTGAATTGGATTCTAAGTTGCAAAGTTTTACAATACGTAAATTGTGGTAGATTTCTGTAGTCATTTATAAATAATTGTAGTATTCTACAAGTAAACAGATATTTTAATTTTTTAAGATTTTGTTTCTTCTTAAATTTTTAAAATTTGTAGATCTCTGTACTATTTTTTATTAAATTGCAGTTTTTCATGAAATACTACTTGCAATAATTTCTTGATTTGAGAGCATTGTAATTTATGGTACTATTTCGTAGATATTTCTGCAAAAAAATAATTATTTCTACAAAAAATTAAATATTTCAACAGAAATATACAAATTTCTATTTTTAGTCAAATTTTGTAGTTATTTATAGAAATTTTTTTTGCCAGGGTGTTGCCATGTAAATTATTGCAAACGAGCAATATAAAAAATCACTTTTTAACATAGCTCTTATGGGAGGTTATCGAATTTTTACCGGAAATGATATGATATTTTTTAAGAAAAACTAGAGATATTAATAAAAAACTAATCACTGAAAGATGAAATCACAAGCTTTCCAGTGGTATATGAAAGGTTGTATGTTGCCATGGATTTTTAAGAAATATTTGATCGAGAAAGTGATGACGCATGTGCGTGTCACGGAAGTAAAGTGTCATGGACACGCTAAGAGGTTAGATACACCAGCGGGGAGACGCCGAGTCGGCTGCTAGGATCAAGACAACATTAATCAATCGACCTTTTATAATTATTATAAATTTATAAACTACTTATAAAAATCAATGGAAACATTACCAAAATAATAATTTTTATTTAGATAAGATGTTTAGGAAAAATTATAATGTATTTTATCAAGTTTTATGTGAGTTGTATTATTGACTAACGATGTCACTTTAGAGCCACCTTAAGTAAACCACATAAAAGAGACAAGCGATGAAACGCAAGAATTACTTTGCTCTTATACGTAAATTGAATTTTTATTTAATTTCAATCAAATACTTGTTCCTATCATTAATTTTTAATAAATGTACACTTTTGCAATTTTTATAAGTCAACATTGAAAGGTTCTATGATCATTCATTGCATATTTTACAAGTAACATAATTTTTTCCGCGATTAGCGCAAACGGCTCTACTGTGCGCCGCGGGCCGGTCGAGCGCGGCCGCCGCGGCCGCAGCATATCCCCTTATTCCCCTCTAACTGGCTAGTTCGGACACGAACCATTAGCACGGACGCAAACCATGTGCGGTTACCGAGCGAAACGACGTAGTTTATGCGCACTTTCTCAGGTGGCGCGTCGGAAGATGCGACACACAAAAATTGACGAAAAATGCCGGGATGGCCTCTCTCAGGTTTCTCTCTGCCGCCTGCCGCTACCATTCACACACGCGCCATCTAACCTTATGTTCTGTGCATCTAACCAAGTCCGTTTAATAAAATTATAAGTTTCTTTTCTTTTTCTAGTATAAAATTGTTGCGCGTGAAACATCATAGAACATTTATGCATGCCTCGTGTATGTATGTACATACATACACTGCATATGAGGGAGAAAAAACGTGAGAAAAGAGTTGCGCGGACACGGAGCTACCGCTAATTTGTGCACGCACACAAACCACTTAAGAAGGGAGATCAATATCGGTATGACGGTGCGGGATGGCGCGGGAGAAGCGGCTTCACGCGGTGCGATCGTCCACAATCTACGGTTAAGGAAGAGAACGCGATGGCACGCGACGTTTCTCGCCGGTCGACGACGCGGCTAGACATCACGGGGTCTATGGGGTCTCGTTTTCACCGGACTGCGGCCGAGCGCCCGGGATCGCATTAGCAATTAGTAGCAGGAGGAACGGTGCCGAGTGTGGAAACGTCGTTTCCCGTTGACAGAACGAGCGTACGTCAGGGAGAACGAGAACGGGCCTCGACAGCGAGGAGACCGGTTGTCAGATCGCCCGCTGCACCGGGACGACGATTGACGACGATTAATCAACCATCACCATGGCGAAGTATGCTCGCGCGTAATCGTACCGCCGGTACCGCCTTATCTAATTAGAATACGCACGGGCACGCACACTCACGATTGCGGGCACGCGGCACGTAATGCTCTGTTTACTATTTCCCTGTCCTTGCGACCGCACGCAACTGCGCAACGACTACGTTCTACAGGTTCCTCGAGCCTCGTGAAAGAGAAGGCGGAGTTTCTTAGCGTTCAAATCCCACAAAATTGTCTCGACGCGCGATCTCCCGTTAGAGCGTGTGCATCTCCAAGGTTGCTTTGGGCTGCTGCTCTGCTCTGCGGACTTGCGGAGTACTGACGAGCTACAATTGATATATGCGACTTGTAATTTTATCTTATCTCGCCTCAATGCCGTATCGGTTACTGGGACCGCCTAATCAGTCGATTATTCGCTCGGGAATGATTCAGTCATGCACCAAAACTGAAACACTCCGCGGAACGTGTTCTCTGCTGCCCGGTGCAATTTTCTACAATGAAATACTTTAAGATACCTTCGCAATTATTGTCAATATATTTAAACAGATCAGATCTGGGTAAGCTGTGTATAATCTTGTAACTGGAAACACAAAAAGTAAATTTAGGTTTCCCATGATAGTTACGTAATATGGTTTATCACGTCTACAAGCTTGCTGTTTTGTTTCAATATATCCTACACATAAGCTTAGCTTTATAATTATAATTGTTTTGGTATCCAAACCTAGGCTTATATTCGATTAAAACTACAATAAGATAAGTTTGTCCTAGAATTCAGAACAAAACTTTTGTTTTCAGAGAGATGATGATAGTATTCGTTTACGATACTGCAAAGTGTTGTAAAGAAGAGGATGACCCTGCCGAAGCAGTTATGTACTTTCATCCGGCTTGGGTATCTCTTACGCAGAGACTGGCTCTGGCGGGACAGTTAATGGGAGTGCATCACTTCCTGACAACGTCGTTTTCAGCGCCACGCTCTATCACATTGCAAGGTGGAAAGTTTGTGTTAAAAAAGTTTGGGCAATATGTATTGGTAAGTGCATTTCACTACGGAACATTCAATTGCTATTGTGTGATACGGTAGGGGTCCGATTGACCACGTTTGCGATTGATCACAGCCACTCATAACGACTGGTGTCTAGAGTTTTTCCACTGGGCCAGTGTGAGCGGGTGTGATACGATTTTAGATAAGATGTAATTTGAGAGCTGTATATACAAACAGATAATCTATAACTAACATTATTGTAATTGACTGGTTATAATATAGTTATTATATACTTTAAATAGATATTAATCACTAAATAGTAATATTAACTTTTAAGTAAATAATAATAATAGCTACTAAGTAATATTATTATCAAAAACAAGAATATCAATATCAGTATTAAGCTTCAAAAAGTAGTCTGGATTTTCTCAAAACTCCTCCAAGGAATATGGAGTACACACGTCACATGATGTTTTCTTTACATATATTATTGCGTTTTGTATTGTTCGATATTGATAGAGACATTATCTGGTGACACCATTCAATTGTCGCAATATTTACAAAGAGCTAATATGTATGTTCGTTGTGGTTCACAACTCAATAGCAATTTAGAAAGATTAATCGTAAGTTTAATCGTAAATTACGTTGCTTAATTTTGTTAGGCAGTGGGGACTGATAAAAACATACACGACTGGATACTCGAGAGACGCGCCGACACTCTGGAATCGTTGTTGAAATTCTTTCACTGCGATCTCGTCCAGATACTGGAATCCCTCAATAACGATCGCAATAGATTCACCGAGAAATTGTATCAGATGTTTGAGACCTATCTGCCAATTCTTCAACATAGTGCCAATCTATTTTCCAACATTCCTGTTATTAAGCTTCCAAAGGTTAGTGCGGATAATACTAAGTACAAAAGCAAAATGCTGCGAGATAGAAAAAATGCCGAATATATGTAGATACGAATATCAAAACAATTATAAATTTATACGATTTTATATATTTCCTCTCTTGCAATAAAAGTGTGTTTCTTTTAATGTAGAGTGCCAGCAACATATTCCTGGAAGGAATGCAAGTGTTACAGCATTGTCAAGAGATAAATGGCATTTTGGGCGGAGCGTTATTTTACAATAACAAGTACGAAACAGACATCCATAAGTAAAATCATATTGTTGCTTCAATATCGCGTTCTAATATTTTTTCAAACATTAACACTAACTATATATTCTGATGTTATTAATTGCTGTTAGTTACTTTGGCCTTTTTAAATCACCTGATCTTTATCAATCTTCTTTCTTTCAGGATAGTCTCAACGCAGCTGGGAGCAGATCTAACGAAACAAATAGTCATAACGGATCCTTATAGGATAAAGGTATTTCTTTGATTAGACTTGAAAATTAAATGTAATTGTAGCTGATCGAATAGAATGACGCGTACTGGCTTTTAGCGAAATCGATTGCTTTTGTTGATAAGAAATTCATAATTCATTGAATTTGAAGGCTCCTGCGGAAAGGATACCCACGGAATTTCACTTGCCGATCGGTGTTCAATTGTTACAAGTGTACATAGAGCGGAAGCAATTCGCAAAATTGATGCAAGAAGCGAATAACGAGCGATACTACAATTCGTGTCTAGATACCGTGACCAAGAAAATATTACAGAGGAAGGTAGGTGTAGGACGCGATGACACAAGATAAATATATAAAATCTAATTAGATATCCTGACTTTTCAATAAAAATTATAATAACCGACCACTTGTAGATCGCCTTGCGTTTAATTCGTTGAACTTTCAGACCGTATCTAAGACCGGCGTCAAGGAACCACCCATTACGTCCGGCATGAAGCGGGATACATCGAAGATTTTCACGGTTCCCGAGGAAGGTGAACTGGACTCGACGAATTGCCCGCTGGCGCCGGCTCAATATGTGTCGTCCGTGCCGCTTGCGGTCAAACACGAGTCACTGATCAGACGCAAGCAAGAAATCAAGCCAGAACGTCCCAAGGGTGGTGTTACTGCCAATCCGCTTACGCCCAGTGTCTGCGCGACACCGTTGAAGGACGTGGACCGGGTGTTACATGGGAACGCCATGCTCATCTGCTCGTCTGAGAGCGGCGGTGAAAACGAGAGACTTAGAAGCTCGTCGAAAAGTGATGACGACATTCCTGACGTCGTTAAAGAAGCGCTCAGGTACATGTTTATTTTTAAATTAATTTTGAGAAATTCTGTGAAACTTAAGATTATACACACTTCGAAGTTACTTTTATAAAGTTTCATTGAAATTGGAGATGGACCGTTTTCGAAACTTTCATCCCGAAGTAAGCTTGGTGACATATAATTGTCCAGCTTACAAAATAATCGAATTTTGATTACATTTAACAGATGTAAACGTCTGAACAAGCTGAAAAAGGCTACTTCGAAGAAGAAACTGATAAAGAGGAAAGATTCCGACAGGAAGAGTATGAGCCTACCGGACTTGACGTCATCAATCAAGCCACGTTTGAACGGTATTCCTAGGGCTCGTCAATTGGAACTAGACAAAATGTAATTGAATTAATGCTATAGCTACCCGATTACTGAATACGTATGATTATTGAGTCGGTAATTGCGTTTTAAAAAATAATGGAATCAAACACATTGTATAATGCAAACGAACTTAATTTCTATAAAACGAATGTTCCATAAAACTATTTTATTTTAATATTTATATTCTATTAATAGACTATGCAAATTAAATGAAGTCTCGCCGGACGACCGCGATCCGAATTCATCCCGGCGGAAACTCACCAGAAGTAACATGCGGCACTCGCGCACTATCGTTGATCCCTGTTATCCCGTCTTCCGATATGATGGTCTACCAGTTTCGCAATCTTTGTATGAGCAATACATCGCCTCGCACTGTGAAGAGCTGCGCGATAACGACGGCGTTTACGAGCGTCGTAGCGATGACGACAATCTGCAATCGAAAAGCCTGCCAAGCGACCTGACGGGCGCGAAATTACCGATAAACAGCAGCCGGAACTCAATCACGAAGGATGCTCGCGAAGGTACGTTATTTAAATAAGCTAAAAATCTAAAAAAATTTTTTTTTAACATAAAAAGTGCATTTCCAACGTTGCTAAAGAGAGGAGTAATAGCAGTAAAAAAGTAACAACAATAGTAGTGTCGTGAATGTTCTAGTGTTCGAAACATGTTTCAAACATTTGTTTTAAATATAAACCTTCAGAATGCGCCAAATCTGGGTATGACAAGAGTAAGCAAGAGACGTACAAGAGATCGATGAGTCTGCCGCTGAAGCCGCTCAACGTCGTCGCTGAAGTGTCCAACGGCGACGATCGGCGGAAATCGACGTCGGAGTGCGGTGGTGCTGGAAGCTCGTTTGAGTTTCCGCAGAGACGGAAGCTGGACGGTTTACAGTTGACGCCGCTGATGTCGAAGCTGAGTCTGCTGGCTGACGAGCGAACCAGCGGCTTCTGCAGTCGCGAGACAACGCCGAGCGAATTCCGCGATTTGTCCGGATTTTCCGGTGGTACGACAGTCACCGCGACGACGACAACGACGAATCAGCTGATCCGGCAAAAACTGGAATCCGTCGAGAAGGAAGCGAGCGATGGTGAGGATGAGCTGGAGGAAGACTGGGTCAACAAGGATGAGCCCGCCGCCTACCTCGTGAAGACCGAGCTCTTTCTCTGCGGCTATCAGAATATGGTGCTGGTGTTGCTGATGGAAAACGGCACCGCGAACAATCCGGATTTGATACATGCTCTGGTGAGTGTAAAAATTTCATATGTTGGGGAATTTATTAGATTTAAATGTTTAAAAAATTACGATGAAAATTACGAAGGATTATTTTTAAATAATAATATAATAGTGCCAATTTTTAAGAGAAAAATTGATAAAATAATTAATGGATTATGGAATAATTGTCCGAAATATTCTCAAATGTAATTTCTGTAAAGACGCGGATAACAGTCATAATAAATGATTTGTTTCGATAGTGGCATACCTGTGTGAGTACGTTGGGTAAGCTCGAATCGCGACTGCAGCAGTGTCTAGAACCAATGCCATCCACGGAAAATAAAGAGTTGTATAGTATTCTGAATGTGGATCCGCAGTGGGACACAGTGCAGCGTTCCGGACTTTGGGGCGTTACCGAGCTGGACATCGTATCCTGCCTTCACGACAGATTTATGCAAGCCAGAAGTTTGACAGACATTATCGTCAGGTAATTACGAAACTCTTAATTCTTTATAAAAAAATTCTTTATAAAAGTTTCACTGTTTTTTATTTTATATCTAATTTATATTACGTAAAACTTATCTTTCGCGAATCAGTTTTAGTTTTGTCCTCGTAAGACAAACATCTAATAGATGATTAAAATCATGTTAATTACGATTTCTTTGTGTAACGCTTTATTTTGTTAAGTTACAAGTTGCAATATAAATTTGCCGGAAATTAAGAAATTCTTATTAACATTATGTGGATTATGGCGAGCGAATATGTTGAGACGTTTACGACAGGAATCGAATTTGCCGAAAGATCCTGACATAAAAGAATATTTTGATTGAGCAGAACGGAAGACACGGCAGTTTACGGTAACCAGAGCGGAGGAGTAGAAGTTTTCTACCAGCAAGCTGTGGCACCAGGTACTTTTGCGGCGCTTCCTACCCCAGCGGATCTGATGGGGATCGTGGCTCTCAAAGCAAAGCGTCGATTAGAAAGAGATCACGGGATCGTGTTACTGTAAATCCAGAACTACGCGTTACTTTTTTTTCTTTTTTTTTTGTCAGAAAAAAAGGAGAAAATGCATACGTTCACAGTTTCGCTTGTTTGCTTTCGGCAAGAGAGATCGTCATATCCAGTACAAGAGAGAAGAATCGTACGTTATTTTGACGGGATAATTTTAACAATGGAAGATATACGGCTTTTCTACGGCGTATTTTTGTAATCTGTGATTTTCCAACATACCGAGCGTAATTCTAGGAGAATTGGCTGAGATCAAAAAGAGCTTTTATATACCACTGTGGTGTACCCATGCATTCTTATTGTGTAATACCGGTCGAAACATTTTTTACGATAACGGATCGTCGACCAACCAATTTGTATACTTTACCGTTTCATCGATAGTGCAAATTGATATCATAGCAAACGTTATTTGTATTATATATGTTATTGTATATAAGATGTCTTAGAATCGACGGAAAGTAGATAGCATTATTTTCAGTTCTTAAAACTTGGAGACAGTTTTTAGAATTTTGATCTATCAGTATATCATGAGACATATCTCAGTAGATTCTGATTTATAGGCCATTAAAAATGAGAAGTCTTTCAGGAATTAGGCTTCGAAAGAGAAGATAAGTAATGTAACATTGTATTTAATTTTAGAAGCGAGTTTTACGTCAATAAGATTTTTATTTGATTAATTACAATTCGCCGTCTATATAATTACTATAAAAATACTATAAAAATACTTGCTCTGTCTATTATTTAAGAGTTACTAGAGAGTTACTATGTAGAATATTAATATCTGAAAAAAATAGTTGACTCTCCAAATGTGAAATACACTGTATCTTCATTGATTCTCGGACATCCTGTATAGAGTCGATTTATTGTACATATACACAACGAGCCGTTAGTAACTTATTTGCATTTTAATCAGCGCGAATTAGACACTCAGTTTTATTAGAGGATAGTTAAGGGTATATATTCTCCGAAAAAGAAAGACGGAAATCAGTATTCCGCGAACGCGCTACATCCAGTATTTCTAGTCGTCCGAATTGCTTTTGTAGGGGAAAAATAGAGACGATAATAATATTGCAAAAATCACCTGTTCGACATTGTCAATTTTAATGTAAAAAAATATTTTATGCGACATTTTATGCGCAACGTTACCCGTCATCGGTGTTGAATCAATTTTGTCTCGCAAAATTTACATAAAAATGTCGATGATCTCGCGCAGGAATCTTCCGCGAGACAAGTTTTTCATTACAACGATATGTAATATTTCGAAATATTTATATTGCGATTAATTTATGCTAATATATTGTACCGACGAGATTTTTGGCGAGCAGAGTTGAATCATGTTGTGTCATTGTCTGAATTTTCTAATAACTTTCTCTGTATCTGATAGTCCATGTGTTTTGTTTGAGATCTAATAAAGCAATTTATCATTCTTTAAATACTTTCTTGATCTTGTTTTTCGGTGTCTTATGATTTTTTGTATAATAATATTAATTAAAATTATTTATTTAAATATATAAATTATAATTATTGTATAATATAATGTTTAATTATATAATTGTTGAAAATTAATTTAAAAAATTATATAATATATAATTATATAATTCTTGAAATTAAATTTAAATAATTATATATCGCGAAGTGACAATCGATTGAATATTGAATGCTACTATGCTTCTGATAAATGATGAAGTTAAAATTAATAATAACAGGCAGGCACTGTATTTATCACATAGCTAATAGCTACTGCATCATCGAAGCGTTTATCGTAAACAACAAAAAAGCATGCTCCAATTGGCTCCAATCTAATATTACGTATAAATGCATAAATGCATTACTTAGAGGGTGTGTACGCAGAAAATTTTGCATTCTAACACCAGGCGACATAAATATGTTTGCTACGTGCTGCGAAAGTGAGATGTTTATGCGAAAAACTTAAT
>JASTWP010003288.1:0-26752 GCA_030770255.1 Temnothorax ravouxi
TATGAACATACTTTGACCACGATTCCGAAATTTCAGTAATGTTGAAATGGGAGTGCCATAACGTTGCAAATAACATTGTGCTAATGTTTTTCTATTATTCCTGCAATGTTTTTGAGATAAAAATTTAAATGTACTATCAACTTTATTACAATATTATATTAAGATTACCGTAATATTAATTTTAACATTTATTTAAAGTTCTTACTGATGTTTTATTTCTATTACAGGCAACATGTTTTCAATAAATATGCAATAGTAATAAAATATCTCAATATTTATTGTCTAATTAATATTTAGATTGCTTTTATAGACCAGGCTTGGACAACTTTGAGCTCCAGAACCACGACACTTCTTTTCTATCCACGGAAAGTAGGGGAGTGTCGTGGCTCCGGAGCTCGAAGTTGCCCAGGCCTGTTATATACTAATCTGCATTGGGGAATAATTCACTAATTATCATAAAAAAAGTTTTATTTATATAGAAATAATATATACCATGTATTACATTTTCAGTTTATCACAATATAATATCTTTGGTGAAGGTCACTGATCCTAATGGAAGATTTTAGGATAAAACTCATCTTTCAAATAAAAAAAATCGAATACGGATACGAACAATCTGAGGCACGTAGCAGTCAGCCTTGTGGCCCGATTACATCAAGAATATGTTCGATCTTTAATACTTTGGTATATTTCTTTTCTTCTGCAAATCTCTCTCTTATCTTCTTCTTAGTCGTACACTCTTGACAGAATGGTCGTGGTTATGAACTTCTTATATTGATTCCGCCGAGGTTCTTGCAATTTGCCTCCATTTGTCTCTATTTATGGCACTGCGGGAACATTCTGTGATGGAGCATTTTGTTGCCGATTTTATGAGATCAGTCCATCTAGTCGGGGATCGGCCGCGTGGGCGTTTGCCTTCCACTCGGCCCTGTACTACCAGGCGCTGCATGGACTCTTCATTACGTGTGATGTGTCCGAAGTAATTCAAGACCCGTAGCCGAACTGTCGACGAGAGCCTATGTCGTATGTCAAGCTCCTTTAATATGGAGACGTTGGTACGTCGTTCGGTCCATCTTATCCCCAGGAGGCGTCGCCAGCACCACATTTCTAAAGCGTCTATTTTTCTGTGGTCTTGTCGTCGAATCGTCCATGTTTCAGCTCCGTAAAGGAAGATGGGGAAGACAAGACACTTCATTAGGCGGACCTTTGTGTTTTTGGTTATCTTTTGGTCTTTCCAGATTTTTGTAAGTTTGTCAACTGCCGACCTGGTCATGGCACAGCGCCTTTTAATCTCTTCCTCGCATCCTCCTTTGTTAGTGATCGTGGAGCCAAGGTAGGTATAGCTGTGTACAACTTCACAATTGGCTATACTTCTAACATCAGGTCTGTTATCAGTCATCCGATCCACGATCATCATCTTGGTTTTTTCTCTGTTGATCGCGAGACCAAAGTTGAGGCTTATTCTTTCCAGGAGTTGAAGGAGGTTTAATATGTCTTCCTCAGTTGATGCCAGAAGAGTGGTATCGTCAGCATATCGCAAGTTAGATATCAGCCGTCCACCCACGGATACACCTTTATTCCATTCATCTAGGGCAATTCGCATGATATATTCCGTATAAATATTGAATAGTAAAGGTGAGAGGATGCATCCCTGCCGAACTCCAGCACGAATTTCGAAATCTCCGGAATCGATTCCATCTATCCGAACTGCCGCTGTACTCCCTACATACAGTTTCTTTATGAGGTATACCAGGTGATATGGCACGCCCATTTCTGTGAGAACTTCCCACAATTTGTTCCATTTTACAGTGTCGAAAGCTTTCCGAAAGTCAACGAAGCATATGTATAGCTGGTTGTTGAATTCTCTGGCCTTCTCTATAATTTGCCTTAGTATATGCATTTGCTCTCGCGTTCCTCTTCCCTTTACGAAGCCAGCTTGCTCGGGTGCAATTTCTCGATTCAGGTATGCTTGTAGCCTAGTATTCAGAATGTGTAGTAGTACTTTGCTGGCATGGGATATGAGGGCAATCGTTCTGTAGTTGTTACATTTCGTGGTTGGGCCCTTTTTATGTAGTGGGATGAACAAGGAGTGAGACCAGTTTTTAGGCCATTCACCGGTATCCCATATCCGAGAGCAGATGATGTGCAGAATTTCCACTCCAAATTCTCCCATATCCCTGATTACTTCGATGGGTATTTCGTCCGTTCCTACTGCCTTGTCTTGCTTTAGGTGTTTAATTGCAGCTCGTATTTCGTCTCTCAAAATACCGGGTTCCCGTTCAGAGTCTGCAGTAATTGAGATGTGATCGGATGCATCGTAAGTATCAGCAAATAGAGTCACGCAATACTTCCGCCAGACCTCCACAATTTCCTTAATTTCTGTAACGCAGTTACCTGCAGAGTTCTCTATGGCCCAGTTCTTCGGCTTGAATTGTCTAGTGATGGTTTTAATCTTCATGTATAGGTCCTTGGTTTCAAACCTTTGGGCGTTGTACTCTAACTCTTCACAGATGTTTTGTAAGGCTAGGTTCTTATCTTTACGACAAGCAGCCTGTATTTTGGAGCTAAGAGAATTGAGTTCTCGTGCATCAGCACCTTTCATTTTCAACTTGCGGCGTTGTTCCACCAATTCCCAGGTGCTGTCGGACATCCAGTGTTTATGCTTGGTTGCAGTTATCTTGGGCTGAGATTTCGACACGGAGTCTTTTATAAACTTTTTGGCCGATTGCCATATGTAATCCGGATTTTTATCTTCGGTCTCCTTTAACCATCTTGGTGTTTCATTCTGCAGTACCTCGATGAATGAATCTTTGTCTGTTATTTTCATTCGCTTGTTTGTGTTCTTGTTTATGGGTTTACGCAGCTTTAGTTTAAGATTGCATACTAAGAGTTCATGGTCAGAGAGGCAATCGGCACCCGGTAGTGTGTGTGTATTGGATATTGAACTCCTCCATCTCTCCCTTATCATGATGTAATCGATTTGGTTTCGATGTTTTCCGTCTGGGGATGTCCAGGTGTATAGTCTTCTAGGGTGTTGTTTGAATATTGTGTTCATAATGGTCATACTGTTCTCGGTAGCAAACTGTAGAAGACGGTCACCTCTATCGTTCCTAGTGCCCAATCCATAATTTCCAATTATGTTGCGCAAACTCATATCCATGCTGGTATCCCCTATTTTCGCATTAAAGTCACCGAGTACGATTAGAAGTTCTTTCTTAGGGATCTTGTTTATGGATGTTTCTAGTTGATTGTAGAAACGTTCCACAACTTCGTCTTCTGCGGTGCTTGTGGGAGCGTAGGCTTGTATGATGTTGAGTGGAGTCGGAGATGCACTGAGTTTGATGGATATTAATCTTTCGTTAATCGGATTATAGCCTATGACAGATTTGTTCCATTGTTTTGGTATAGCTATGGCCACTCCAGCAAATCTGTTGGCTTCATTTCCCGAGAAGTAGAAGGTATGTTTCTCAGTGTCAAAATGGCCGTTCCCCTTCCAGTGGGTCTCGCTTATACCCGTAATTGTAGTGTTACATCGTTCAAGCTCTCTTTCCAGTATGTCGAGTTTACCATCCTGGTGGAGTCCCCGCACGTTCCATGTGCCTACGCGGATCTTCTTGCGTAGTTGTATGTTCCTTCCAGTAGCATAGTTTCCACGGGGTGCCTGGTCGCCTGCACTCCCTTGGCCGGTAGCCCATTTTACACCCTGACTCCCGGACAGACCAGGGCGCCGGTCGCTACGCGGATCGCCAGGCAATCTCATATCCTTTGTGTGTGTCATTCATAACTCTCGTGGGAGAATAGTGTGGTGGTTTCCCGTTGCCTTCCACACCGCTGTACAGAAGCCGTTCTATTGGATGCCATAGCGCCTTCTGCTATCTGGTTCACAGCCAGCACTCCGTCCGTGGCCAGTCCTGGATAGCCAGCTGCCACTACCCTGCGCTAGTTTTTGGTCTACCCCGAGTATTTCATTTCCTCGGTACCACCCATATCTGGGAGGCTTTCCCCATTCCGCCACCTGGGGAGGTACTCGATGGAGGACTGTCAATCTCTTGGGATAAATAATGAAGGTGGTTTCCCGTTTCCTTCCTTCATGGACTAACGGTTTTAACGTCTCTTTCCGAAAGACGGTGGCGCCGATATCTCCTCTTTTCCCCACCATACCCGATCGTAGATCGGATCCTGCCGGTGAGGGCGAGTCCCCCATTAGGAGGGAGAAATCGACTTGATGGCGTCCCCCGAAAATTCCGAGGAGGCGCACATCCTGTAATCCCCGCTGCCTTCTACCAGATCCACCCCGAATCGCCGGGAAAAAAACCCTACCAGGATTTTGTGTACCTGGCTGGGATCGAACCCGGATCATCGGCGTGTGAATCCAGCGTCTAGCATAGGAGACCACTGACTCGCACTCTCTCTTATATAGGTCGAAAAATACATCTTGAATCACCAGCTACCTATTTACAGGGCACATATAGATAATTAAGTTCTTATCATATTAATACGCAAGTTTTAGAAAATATTAATTACTTACAGATATAAAAATGTTGTATACAATTAAAATAAGCGCTCGACAGCACAAGCACAAACGTACGTATATATGACACACGCATCATACGTATGTAAGATAATGCCACTACAGTCTCCAGAACTATTACTGCTTCCGATTGGCTGTCGCGACAAGCGTGCGTCTCTGCTCATGATCTTGACGCGCTCAAACAGCTGAAAATAATCGGCAGTAAATTGCAAGAAAATAGCAAATATAATTCTATCCAAAGAACGTTATTTATAGTTAACCTAAATTATAGGTTATAGATCATCATATCAACTATTCATAGCACGTATGGTTAATTGAGTTCTTATTATTAATATACAACTTTTAGAATATAATAGTTTATATTTACTTATATATAAATATACTGTAAATAAAGAGCACTCCGCACTGCTCGATCCACACGCGTGTATACGCACTCACACATCGCAGGATAATGTACGCATCATGGCTGTCGCAATAAGCGTTGCGCAAAATATAAAACAATAACATTCTAACAACAGAAAATTAATATACTACCAACGTTATTTCCAAGTTCAAATTACAAGGAATTTTGAACTGTTGCATTGATCCCAATAAATGTCAGAGTAACATTTGAAAAATATTTTCTGTAACGTTTTTAAAATATTTTAACAACATTCAGAAAAATCATATTACAAAAAAATATTTTTCAAATATATGTATAATATTATTAAAAAACGTTTAAAAAATACACATAAAGTTAATATTTCTAAACGTTAATTTAATGTTCCTTGCTTACTGGGAATCCACTGTATGGCTTAAGGGGATCCTAACCTATGTGAACCTGGCACCCGACTTTCGAAAAATTAATTTTTTTTACGGAAAACGTTAGCATTTTGTTTGTAGTTGTTGTAGTAACAAAAATTTCGTTTGTAGTTCAATACATTAAAAGTTATAAACATTTAAAAAACGACTCGCACCCCACTTTGAGATATCTCAAATCCGCTTGCGCCATTTTCTTCAGAATCGTTTGTAGTTGTTTGTAGTGCTTTTCTTTTTGTTTGTAGTTGCACCGTTTAAAAGTTACAACAATTTAAAAAAATAATAAAAACCTAACTTTGCCAATTTTTTAGATATCTCAAATCTGCTTGCTCCATCTTTTTCAGAATCGTTTGTAGTTGATTGTAGTGCTTTTCTTTTTGTTTGTAGTTGCACCGTTCAAAAGTTATTATATTTTTGCAATAAATAAAAAGTGTAACTTTGCCAATTTTTTAGATATCTCAAATCCGCTTGCGCCATCTTCTTCAGAATCGTTTGTAGTTGATTGTAGTGCTTTTCTTTTTGTTTGTAGTTGAACCGTTTAAAAGTTATTATATTTTTGCAATAAACAAAAAATGTAACTTTGCCAATTTTGGAGATATCTCAAATCCGCTTGCGCCATCTTCTTCAGAATCGTTTGTAGTTGATTGTAGTGCTTTTCTTTTTGTTTGTAGTTGCACCGTTCAAAAGTTATTATATTTTTGCAATAAATAAAAAGTGTAACTTTGCCAATTTTTTAGATATCTCAAATCCGCTTGCGCCATCTTCTTCAGAATTGTTTGTAGTTGATTGTAGTGCTTTTCTTTTTGTTTGATATCTCAACAATTGGCAAAGTTACACTTTTTATTTATTGCAAAAATATAATAACTTTTGAACGGTTCAACTACAAACAAAAAGAAAAGCACTACAATCAACTACAAACGATTCTAAAGAAGATGGCGCAAGCGGATTTGAGATATCTCAAAAATTGGCAAAGTTACACTTTTTGTTTATTGCAAAAATTTAATAACTTTTGAACGGTTCAACTACAAACAAAAAGAAAAGCACTACAATCAACTACAAACGATTCTGAAGAAGATGGCGCAAGCGGATTTGAGATATCTCAAAAATTGGCAGAGTTACATTTTTTGTTTATTGCAAAAATATAATAACTTTTAAACGGTTCAACTACAAACAAAAAGAAAAGCACTACAATCAACTACAAACGATTCTGAAGAAGATGGCGCAAGCGGAATTGAGATATCTCAAAAATTGGCAGAGTTACATTTTTTGTTTATTGCAAAAATATAATAATTTTTGAACGGTTCAACTACAAACAAAAAGAAAAGCACTACAATCAACTACAAACGATTCTAAAGAAGATGGCGCAAGCGGATTTGAGATATCTCAAAAATTGACAAAGTTACACTTTTTGTTTATTGCAAAAATTTAATAACTTTTGAACGGTTCAACTACAAACAAAAAGAAAAGCACTACAATCAACTACAAACGATTCTGAAGAAGATGGCGCAAGCGGATTTGAGATATCTCCAAAATTGGCAAAGTTACACTTTTTGTTTAAAAGAAAAATATAATAACTTTTGAACGGTTCAACTACAAACAAAAAGAAAAGCACTACAATCAACTACAAACGATTCTGAAGAAGATGGCGCAAGCGGAATTGAGGTATCTCAAAAATTGGCAGAGTTACATTTTTTGTTTATTGCAAAAATATAATAATTTTTGAACGGTTCAACTACAAACAAAAAGAAAAGCACTACAATCAACTACAAACGATTCTAAAGAAGATGGCGCAAGCGGATTTGAGATATCTCAAAAATTGACAAAGTTACACTTTTTGTTTATTGCAAAAATTTAATAACTTTTGAACGGTTCAACTACAAACAAAAAGAAAAGCACTACAATCAACTACAAACGATTCTGAAGAAGATGGCGCAAGCGGATTTGAGATATCTCCAAAATTGGCAAAGTTACACTTTTTGTTTAAAAGAAAAATATAATAACTTTTGAACGGTTCAACTACAAACAAAAAGAAAAGCACTACAATCAACTACAAACGATTCTAAAGAAGATGGCGCAAGCGGATTTGAGATATCTCAAAAATTGTCAAAGTTACACTTTTTGTTTATTGCAAAAATTTAATAACTTTTGAACGGTTCAACTACAAACAAAAAGAAAAGCACTACAATCAACTACAAACGATTCTGAAGAAGATGGCGCAAGCGGATTTGAGATATCTAAAAAATTGGCAAAGTTACACTTTTTGTTTAAAACAAAAATATAATAACTTTTGAACGGTTCAACTACAAACAAAAAGAAAAGCACTACAATCAACTACAAACGATTCTAAAGAAGATGGCGCAAGCGGATTTGAGATATCTCAAAAATTGGCAGAGTTACATTTTTTGTTTATTGCAAAAATATAATAACTTTTGAACGGTGCAACTACAAACGAAAAGAAAAGCACTACAAACAACTACAAACGATTCTAAAGAAGATGGCGCAAGCGGATTTGAGATATCTAAAAAATTGGCAAAGTTACACTTTTTATTTATTGCAAAAATATAATAACTTTTGAACGGTGCAACTACAAACAAAAAGAAAAGCACTACAATCAACTACAAACGATTCTGAAGAAGATGGCGCAAGCGGATTTGAGATATCTCAAAAATTGGCAGAGTTACATTTTTTGTTTATTGCAAAAATATAATAACTTTTGAACGGTGCAACTACAAACGAAAAGAAAAGCACTACAAACAACTACAAACGATTCTAAAGAAGATGGCGCAAGCGGATTTGAGATATCTAAAAAATTGGCAAAGTTACACTTTTTGTTTAAAAGAAAAATATAATAACTTTTGAACGGTTCAACTACAAACAAAAAGAAAAGCACTACAATCAACTACAAACGATTCTAAAGAAGATGGCGCAAGCGGATTTGAGATATCTCAAAAATTGACAAAGTTACACTTTTTGTTTATTGCAAAAATTTAATAACTTTTGAACGGTGCAACTACAAACAAAAAGAAAAGCACTACAATCAACTACAAACGATTCTGAAGAAAATGGCGCAAGCGGATTTGAGATATCTAAAAAATTGGCAAAGTTACACTTTTTGTTTAAAACAAAAATATAATAACTTTTGAACGGTTCAACTACAAACAAAAAGAAAAGCACTACAATCAACTACAAACGATTCTAAAGAAGATGGCGCAAGCGGATTTGAGATATCTCAAAAATTGACAAAGTTACACTTTTTGTTTATTGCAAAAATTTAATAACTTTTGAACGGTGCAACTACAAACAAAAAGAAAAGCACTACAATCAACTACAAACGATTCTGAAGAAGATGGCGCAAGCGGATTTGAGATATCTAAAAAATTGTCAAAGTTACACTTTTTGTTTATTGCAAAAATTTAATAACTTTTGAACGGTTCAACTACAAACAAAAAGAAAAGCACTACAATCAACTACAAACGATTCTGAAGAAGATGGCGCAAGCGGATTTGAGATATCTCAAAAATTGGCAGAGTTACATTTTTTGTTTATTGCAAAAATATAATAACTTTTGAACGGTGCAACTACAAACGAAAAGAAAAGCACTACAAACAACTACAAACGATTCTAAAGAAGATGGCGCAAGCGGATTTGAGATATCTCCAAAATTGGCAAAGTTACACTTTTTGTTTAAAACAAAAATATAATAACTTTTGAACGGTGCAACTACAAAAAAAGCAACTACAATCAACTACAAACGATTCTGAAGAATATGGCGCAAGCGGATTTGAGATATCTCAAAGTGGGGTGCGAGTCATTTTTTAAATGTTTATAACTTTTAATGTATTGAACTACAAACGAAATTTTTGTTACTACAAACAACTACGAACAAAATGCTAACGTTTTCCGTAAAAAAAATTAATTTTTCGAAAGTCGGGTGCCAGGTTCACATAGGTGGGATCCTATAGCGGGGACAATTACAGTCAACGCTCCTATTTTGAAACGGCTTTATAGATCGCAAAATCCTTTTACAGGAGTAAAGTATAAGTACTAATGAAGAGTGGGATTGTAAAATAATTAGTAATAATTGAAAAAAATTTTTAAATGCTGTCACCTCATAACCTTATTTTCTAATATAAACAGTTGTATAAGTAATATGTACGAAATGAAATGTTTCCACTCTTCAGAAGACGTGCACAAACAATAACGTACCTTTGAAATTGAGATTGAAAGCCTGGAATAAAAATGAGAGCATCGAAAAGATCGTGTATATTTTTCACAAAAATATTCACGCAGGCTAGTAAGCAGAGTAGCAATCATGTGTAGCAGTAGTTTACGGATCTTGCGAGAGATGGCGCGATGGCGCACGCAGCAATCGAACCAGGACAGATATATGATACAGATATTTTGTTAGGCATTTTTACATTTTTTTCAATTATTACTAATTTTTTTATATTCCCACTCTTCATTAGTACCTATACTTTACTCCTGTAAAAGGATTTTGCGATCTATAAAGCCGTTTCAAAGAACGAGTTTTGACAAAATATGTCGTACAGATGCCTCGTTAGGCATTTTTACATTTTTTTCAATTATCACTAATTTTTTTATATTTCCACTCTTCATTAGTACCTATACTTTACTCATGTAAAAGGATTTTGCGATCTATGAAGTCGTTTCAAAGAACGAGCTTTGACAGATATGTCGTACAGATGCCTCGTTAGACAAGGACAGATATCTCTCGTATTATTCCTTGCTCTCCTATGTATGTAATTTGCATGCACCCATTCTTCTCTCTCTCTCTCTCTCTCTCTCTCTCTCTCCCCCCCCCTTTCTCCATCCCTGTCCCTCTCTCTCTTAGTACACTGGGTAGCGTACACTTAGTATGGTAAAATCAGGATTTTTTGGAAGTGTGGTGTTAGGATTCTAGGGATTCTAGGTATATTTGAAGAAAGAAAAACGGTAATGTTATTTAGGACAAGAAACTCTATTTATTATTTCGTTGATAAAATGTTGGGAAATATAAACGAAAATGCATATATAAATGAAATATATTATTTTTTTTATTGTTACTGTCGAATTAAATAATATTACATAAAACCAATAATGCAATTGAACATAGATATACATACACACGCACACGCATACGCAATCGCACATATATACGCATACGCACATACATATATTATTTTTATTATTTTTTCTGCGGGCCCCAGGCCCCGTCCACGATGACGATATCACGGACATGGGACGTCTCCAGGATCATGCTCCGATTACTTTGTACTAACAATAAGAATAATTCTGCATAAATTTTTATTTTGTGCCTTTATATCATATGTATTTTTCAAGCAAAGTGCATTTGCAGAATTTATGCGATGAAAGATGTATATAAATACACACATACACACACACACACACACACACACACACACACACACACACACACACACACACACACACACACACACACACACACACACACACACACACACACACACACACACACACACATATGTGTTTATATATGTATATATATATCTTCCATCGCGTAAATTCTGCAAATAAACTTTGCTTGAAAAATACATATGATATAAAGGCACAAAAGAAATTTATGCAGAATTATTCTTAGTACAAAGTAATCGGAGCACGATCCTGGAGACATCCCGTGTACGCGATATTGTCATCGTGGACGAGGCTCCGGGCTCAGAGAAAAAATAATCGTACGAACGATAGACCCCCGATATTGTCGTACAAAATGTATGTCTACCTATCCCTATATAGCTTCTTCTCCTCTCTTATATTATAATGAAAGAAACGTATCCGACTGAAAAAGGCCCGTTTAGCGAGATAGGAAGCCGATGCCAGTCTCACGCGAAAAGCGAACGTCGAATTTATAACACAATGGCTGCGTTCGGGAAGCGCGCTATTAGCGCTATTGCATCATTCTATCTTTATCGCTCATCAAGGTGTAAAACAAGGATAAAATAAGCAAATAGCACTAATAGCGTCTTCCCGAACGCACCCAATAAATTAGTATTTAGCATCTCGAATTTCTATCAAGAAACGAGACACGGTCATTTTTTGTTTTCTAAGAGAATTCAATCACTAACCGAATTTCACTAATATCTAAACGTCAGAAACGCACGTGGTCCGAGTTAGCACAGTCCGACAGATTTCTTTCTATAGACGGCATAGTTGCCAAAATATATTTCATGAAAAGAAAATTAATCTGCAAAAATCAATAATATTATGAGCACAAAAAAATATACACGAAGAATTTATTTTGATAATCAAAAAGATTAAAAAAACGCGACAAAGTTTTTTTCCCTCTGGATGAAATTCCAACGTGCGCTTCTAAGGTCAACGCGCATCCTTTGCTAAACGAATGACGTTTTGCTGCCAGATTTTTATTGACGTGATACAGACGGGTGTACATCTGAGCCTCAATAAAGCGCCAGTTTAATCATAAATCAATTATGCGAAAGATCTTATATCTTATATCTTATATTCATCAATAAAGTTATAAAATCCGCAAACAATGCGAAAATTTGCGCATAGTCTCTCGTGATCGAATATAAATGCATCAATAACGCAACAAAATATTTGCTCCACGAAATAAGCTCGCACAAATCGCATCTGACAAAACTAATATCAATTATATGTAAAATCAAAAGCTATAAATTAGTTTTTTTTGTTTTTAAAAGAGAAATTGAGACACGTATAGCGATAAAATTGAATGAATTCCCAACACGATAAAGATAAGTTTAATAATTTTCTTCTACGGTTTTCGTTTCCTTTTTAAGAAATAAAGATGTTAAAAAAAATCAATGTAAAGTAACATGTAACATAAGTTTCTCTTGGTGTAAACTTTCAAAAGGAGGAAAGCAAGTTTGAAAGAATAATATGATGAATCAACATTCTCTGAATACATATTAGAAACCATTCAATTTTTTCCCTACGCGTTGTGGAAAATATGACGGCTCCGTATAAATCGTTAATTACCGCGAGACATATGCTAACGAACCGTCGTAAGCAAAGTCCTCGAAACGTTCGCTACAAGAGAAAACAAAAACAATTTTGGGACAAGAACGGAAGCGTTCGTTTGATCGTTATCGTCGTCATCGTCTTCGTTTCTAAGTCGAAAAGATGTACGTTCTCCACTAAGATAAATCATAATTATTCTTGATATCAGCATTCGCGGCATCCTAAAGTCCCGATGGATAAAAACTAGATCCTTGTAGCATCCGAGTTTTTGAGTTAGTCGGGCAACGTGAACACAATCAGTTTCACGTTTGCCCGTCTCTGTGAAAAAAAACGCGACAATCATTTTTTTCTTTTCTTTTCAAGTACTATGTATACTTGTAAACTATAAATGTATAAAAACGATTACTCGCCGCGATGGAAAGAAAGTAACAATACAATTTCTTTATGATTCTCGAAATCAGAACTGTTTTTATCTGTTTGAATTTCTAAGCACAAGGAAAGACATCTCTTTTGCTTATATATTATTTAACAAATCAATGATACCCTTCATGGAGTGCAGTAACGGCTGTCGCATACTGACAATGGAAACGAAGACGAGGCGAAAACGGATAACGGATAAAAGATTGAAGCGCACTCGGAATGGAAATGAAAGCACCGCGAGCTTCTTCTTCTCGACGGTCCTTCGACTTTATTCGCGAGGCAACGATACTTTACGCAAATATCCACTTTCTGTATACAATCATAATTAGCTAATCATCCGTCGACGAAACATATCGCTCAAAAAAACTTTGCTTGAAAAATACATATGATATAAAGAAACAAAACGCAGAATTATTCTTAGTAATCGGAGCAATCCTGGAGACGTCCCGTGTCCGCAATAGTCATCGTGGACGGGGCCTAGGGCTCACAGAAAAAATAATAAAAATAATATGTATGTGCGTATGCGTATATATGTATGTGCGATTGCGTATGCGTGTGCGTGTGTATGTATATCTATGTTCAATTGCATTACTGGTTTTATGTAATATTATTTACTTTCGACAGTAACAATAAAAAAAATAATATATCGTAATATATTTATTTATATATGTATTTTTGTTTATTTTTTCCAACATTTTATCAACGAAATAATAAATAGAGTTTCTTGTCCTAAATAACATTACCGTTTTTCTTTCTTCAAATATACCCTAGAATCCTAACACCACACTTCCTGATTTTACCATACTAAGTGTACGCTACCCAGTGTACTAAGAGAGAGAAGGACAGGGATGGAGAGAGAGAGAGAAAGGGAGAGAGAGGGAGAGAGAAGGAGAGAGAGGGAGAGAGAGGGAGAGAGAGGGAGAGAGAGGGAGAGAGAGAGAGAGAGAGAGATGAGAGGAGAGAGAGATAGAGAGAGACGAGAGAGACGAGAGAGAGAGAGAGATAGAGAGAGAGGGGGGGGGAGGGAGAGAGAGAGGGAGAGAGAGGGAAAGAGAGGGAGAGAGGGAGAGAGAGAGAGGGGGAGAGGGGAGAGAGGGGAGAGAGAGAGGAGAGAGGGGAGAGAGATGATTGATTGATTGATTGATTCTTTATTATGCCATAGTCACAGACTTTAGGCAAATCGAAATAACAAATAAATATACACACAAAATATTAAGAAATATGAAGAACTATGTAGCGCTGTCGACGTGCATACGGCAGTAAACAAAAATAAAAAATAAGACGAGCAGGTAACACTCCTCTGGCAAAAGACGCGGCGTAAGCATAAGAGCATAAGCATAAGAGCGTAAGCATAAGAGCATAAGTGGAAAGTAAAGAATGAAAATCGAGAGAAAAGATTAATGGATTACGCTCACGTCTCCGCAAAGGATGCCACATGGCAAAGATCAATGCCGATTACTAGTAAGATTAATAGAAAGCGGGTGATACACTTCCGGCGAAGGACGAAGCGTGCATAGAAATGAAAGACAAAATACAAGAATAAAGCAAGCTACTCGTCCTCTCCAAAGGATGCCACGAAGAAGCAATGGATATAAACCAAAATTCGCAAACAGGGAACAAATCACAAGAATTATAGCATAAGAACTTAAGACTAAACCTATTTTAAAGTCGACAACGTAATAAATGTAGTGCTCTCTCTATCCGCCCGCAACAATCAATATTCAGCAATTCATGTCAAGTCGTCCGAGATAAGTGAGTGAAGCCAAGTCATAGAACGGCAGGTCATCGAAGCTTCGTTAGATCAGCCTCGGTGGTTATCGAAATAGGAGGCAGATCTTGATCCTTGCGGACGAAAATCCGTCCGTCCCTGCACCACACGTGCTTAAACGACAACTGCCTTGCCCTGACTCTCGTTTGACGCAACAACTTGTAAGTAAGAGACGGAAGCAATTCGTTGACATAAATGTTGCCGGGGATACTCGTCGAAAAAACATCATTCGTCGTAAGTCGGGGTTTGCCGCGCTTTACTTTTAGAATGTGGTCGCGAATCTCACATGATTTGAGTGCTACTATTATCGATTTCATGCGACCAATGTGTTGGCCTGATCGATGGCCGAAACAGATCCTGACGCAGCATTACGAGCCACTGACGCATTCACGCCCCACTACGTCACGGATCTCCAGAACGTCAGAAACCAACTGGGGCACTCCGAGCGCGCGAAAAAACACTTCCAACCTAGCTCCCCAGATGTTTTAGCGAAGAGAACAAGGAATGCCAGAAATAATGATGTCCGACGTTCTGGGGACCCGCGACGCAGCAATCGACTCGCTGTCAACACTCAGAGAGTCCAGAAGCCTTGAGCTCTGAGCTTCCAACGCGGCGATTCTATCACCATGACTCGCGACAACTTTCAAGACGTCAGGTATTTGATTAAGTTTACGTGCGAAATCAGGCATTTACGGTCTCCTGACGAGTAATAAAAGCCGTAATTTGCTTATCCGACTTCTCGAATACGGCAGTGAACTTTTTGTCTAATTTATCTAATCTGGCAGCTAGTTTTTTGTTTGATTCCTCGATCTTAGACAGAATCGATAGTAGCAGTGCATCAGTAGACTGCGATTGTGCACCTGAAGGAGAAGCCATATTCGAGAAATCAAATGATTGCACACTCTTTTCAATTTGTAAGCGGAATGTCTAAGGATGCTGCCAGAGCTTTACAGCAGTGGTCCGCGTGTTTGGTCACGGAATACGGCTTGATACAACCTGGATGAAACAAGTCCGTTAAGCAAGTCAGGGAGTGGAACCAGAAAAATGCAGTGCAGCAGTCCAGCAGGTAACAGATGGTAGTATGTCCAAAACCCGCGGATGGTAACTCGTGCGTAAATCCAGGTATAGAGAGATAGGAAAGCACAGAGATGAGAAAAGCAGGAGCATGCGCAGCAAGAGTCCACGTGTCAATCCCAGATGAGGCGAAAGTGAGGTTAGAATAAGAAGTGATAATATACTCCAGGATATCCGGGACAGCAGTTGCAAGAAAAGAAAGACACAATATCTATCTTGACAAGCAACGAAATACCTGCTCAATCCTGCAACAAAACAGCCCGAAGGCAGCTTACGGCAGAGATGGAGTTCGCCGAATGCGGAGCAAGGAAATAAAGCAACGTGCGGTACTCACCGAGAGAGAGAGAGAGAGAGAGAGAGAGAGAGGCAGAGGAGAGAGAGAGAGAGGAGAGGGAGAGAGAGAGAATGACGAGAACCAGACGGGAGGGACCAGGTCTGCTCCCCTCTGCCTCTCTCTGCCACCCTCTGCCTCCCTCTCCCTCTTCCTCTCTTCCCACCCTTTCCCTATATCTCTCTTCCTCTCTCCCTCTCCTTCCCTCTTTTTTTCCCTCCCTCTCTCTCTCTCTCTCTCTCTCTCTCTCTCTCTCTCTCTCTCTCTCCTCTCTCTCTCTCTCTCTCTCTCTCTCTCTCTCTCTCTCTCTCTCTCTCCCTCCCTTTCTCTCTCTCTCTCTCTCTCTCTCTCTCTCTCTCTCTCTCTCTCTCTCTCTCTCTCTCTCCTCTCTCTTGTTTATATATTTGTTTATATCTTGTTTATTATTTATATATTTGTTAATTCACTAATAGCCTAAAGTCTTGACTATGGCTTAAATAAAACCAATCAATCAATCTCTCTTTCTTCCCTCTACCTCTCTCCCTCCTTCCCACCTCTACCTCCCAAACCCCGACCCTTCCTCTCTCCCTCCCACCCAACAATGACATGCTGAAATGAGACCGGCACTACTACCATGTGAAAAACTCCAATGATTTTTTAGATTTCAAGTTGCCCGTTCTCAGCCTCTAATTGCTCGGACAGCAAACGGTTCTAAGGAGGTTGTGAGCTACATCGGTAGGAAGAAAATACCTGCAGTTTGGAGCGATTTTGACGTGGTCCAAAAAACGGCCTTATTGACACCCCTCCTTTGTGGAAATTTGTGATTTGTTGTAGAAGATTGTAATGTTTCATAGAAATACGTAAATTGTTGTAAAATTATTTCCACCAGGGCGGACCTCATGCAATCTCGAGGGAGGGATGAGTAGTGGTGAGGTCTTAAGTTATGAATAAACCGAGAAACATATATTCAATACAAACAAAACATTTATTATAAATTTAGGTTAATTAATTAAATTAAACATGAGATAGGTTTGAGTGCAGGATCTATCAAAAACATACAAAAGTCGGATGTCTAATTGTCGGAATATAATAAATAAATTAAATTTATTTTAACATATTTTTGTATCTAATCATCTAATGTGATAAGCTCGGGTTCGTCTATTTCCCCGAGAACGGTCGAGGCAGTTGACGGGGTCGGGGATGGAGTTCGGGAAGAGGAGCGGGGGGTTCGAGGAGGGCGGCTGGATCGGGGTTGACGGGGACCACGCGGAATGGGGCCACCCAACAAACCGGACGAGAAAGTGCGGGGGAAGGGCGAGATGGGAGAATAATAGGGCGAGATGGTACGACGGGGCGACACTGCTGTGAGGAACAAGGTTCCTCCGAGAAGGCTGGTAGGGGCGATGGAGTGGCAAGACACGGAGGACCGGGCTGTGAGGAACAGGGTTCCTCCGCTTCCTTCCGCGCCTGCTTGTGGCGACGTCTCTCGTGTTTCGCGGCGTTTCGCGACTTCTTATGGGTAGGACCGGCCGAATCCACTAGAAGTTAGCAGATCGTTAATATTTAAATCCGTCAAGTACGGGGAAGTCACCTCAGGTTTTGGAGATTAAATTTAAGGAGTACTTCGAGTCCACCAACGAGTCAGCTAACTCAAAGCAATATACATTGAGTCCACCGACCCAGCTAACCCAAAGCAGTGTACCCCGAGTCCACCGACGAATCAGTTAACTCAGAGCAACATACCTCGAGTCCGCCAAGCCAACTAACTCAAAGCAATAGGAGAGATGGAAGGGTTATAACTGAGAGACTTCCCTAACACGTGAATATGTAAAAAGACGGGGAGGTGAGGTATATGTATATATGGGTGTGTGTATAGGACTTACTACTTGCAGAGTTCGAGGACACCGATTGATGAGCACTTGATGACTGCGCCTCGAATGACCCTTGGTAGAGGGGAAAGACGGAACAAGTCGTACGTGTGCGGTCTGATGTGTTGCACTGATTCTAACAATAAGTGCTGAATCGTGACTCAAAAGCGGAAGAGATCACGATTGTAATCCGGGAATAACACGAGACTAAGCTTGGGAGGCTTGAAGAGTCTCAGAAGCTTTGAGAGGGAGTGCCGCAATGTCAGGGTTTATATAGGAAAGTTAAAGGGATGGAAAGGATGAATTTCATGTTTTTTTTTTGTTTCGGAGGAAGAGGGGAAATACCTCGCGTATTCTACCGGGGGCCGGCCACCGGGGATGTGTGGGGCTTGCACCCACTAAAACCCCTCTCCCTAAACACAGCACTACGGACTACAGTCGCGACACATGGAACACACGAGGCAAACATCACGTGGCACGACAGTCCCCACGCTCGAGGCGACAGAAAATACGTAAACCAAAGACAAGAGACCAACGCAGGTCAAGACCAGAGGGTGTTTTGCCCCCCGAGGAACTAAGTCCCTAGTCGAATGGTTCAGACACAAGTGTCTCCATTCGACCGCCTCAGATGCTCCTCATGATTAATAGCCATGCGGGCAGTCATATCATCGAGGAGCATCTTCATTGGCTGCGGTACCGTTCATCGGGGGAGTTTACACCCCCATAGGAAGGACGTACACGAACCGCAGGACGTGCACGAACAACACAAACAGGAACTCTCTATCCGGATAGAGAAGTTCCACTCGAAACAAGACACGGGCCCGGCATTTGGGCGCCAGCCGTCAGCCGGACCCGTTAATATTAAGGGAAACACGCCCACCAAGAAAAAAGCCCTGGATCCGATTTCTCGGATCCACATCCCCGGCCAGAGACAGATGGTTCTTGGCGAGAGAAACGCTGCGCCCCTCCCCTTAGGCCCACCCCAAGAGAGGGCCCAGGGAAAGGCGCATAGAAAATTTAGCGGGGGCACCGCCACAAAACCACGGAGGCCCACCAGGGGACGACCAACCGCGGCCCACCGCCACAAAGAGGCATCCGGTTCCCACCTAAACAGGTGGGGCCGGAGCCCCGAAAAGCAGCGAGCAGCCAGCCCCGGCCGACCGACCCCAGAAGGAACCCCGCGACCAACAGCAACGGCACCCTGAAAAGACAAAACGGACAGACAAAATACATTGCGCATAAAAAGAACATAGGGATCCCTCGCGACCCCAAGAAAGCGACAGGCGCCGACCGCCCCCGGGCCACCAGCCCCCCAGGGATTCGGAGGCGTCGCGCGAGGCGACGCGCCGGACCCCAGGAGGAGGAAGTCTCGCCACCGATCGGCGCCCAACCGCCCAACCCCGCAGACACGCCAGAGACCCCGATAGCACCCGCAATATGCCGCTAAACAATAAAACGCACGTCCGCAATACAATCTTTCGAGGTTTCAAAATCTATACTATACGCAGTCCGAAGAGTAAAACGGAAGCGACAATACTACACATCGTCCCCGTCGACATTTTCGGACGACGAGTTGCCTTCTTCTCTCATCCTCTTCCTTTCTCTGCATTACTCGTTCTGCGAAGATGGAGAAAGATCTCCATGCCTCCTCTGAGTCACATATTCTAGAAACCACCACGTCCAAGGACAGGTTCTGTCCCAGAACGGCAGTAAGTTCACCCCGCTCAATGCCCCAAAAGGGGCAGGAAGCAAGTGTATGCTCAGCCGTATCCTCAGTACTTTGGCAGTATCGGCACTCAGGACTGTCCTCCTTCCCGATCCTGTAAAGGAAGGACCCAAAACATCCGTGCCCGGTCATGATCTGCGTCATACGAAAGGTTAAGAAACCCGTCCTCCTGTCTATCCACTCATCAAAATTAGGGATAATCGCATCCCTAGTCCTCTTCCCAGATAGGCGTTGGTCCTGTATGTGGGCAGACCATTCCCTACGAAGTACTAGCCACTCCGTCGCACGTTCTTCCGCCGGAGAGTTGGCCGTAAAGGATCCTTGTTCTTTCAGCTCCCGAAGATTCATGTACACTCGGCGAAGATAAGCCGCATACAGGTGGAGAGGCGGGATCCTCGCGAGAAGTGTAGCCGCCTCGTACGACACCGTGCGGTACGCCATGATTGTTCTAGACGCGGTAACACGGAGTACCCGACGAAAGAGCCTCTTCTGTGTCTCAGATTTATTTAGTTTCCATGCTCCAAATCGGGGCCGCATAAAGGATTACGGACAAGATCACGCCATAATAGAGTCGCCTCTTGTTCTCTATCGGACCACGGAGGTTCGGAAGGATCCCATAGAGAGCCCTGTTGATCTTTGAGGCCTTTGTTATCACATGTTGAAAGTGTGAACAGAAATTCCATCTGTTATCTATTATGACCCCAAGATATTTCATCTTGTTTTTAACGGAGATTACATTACCATCGAATTCGAGCTGGGAGTTTCGTGGGGATTTCCCAAAGAAGATTGCCTCAGTCTTATCCCATGATACCTCCAGGCCCAGGAACCTGATATTTGTTAAAAGACGCTCTAGACATTCGTCTACTAATTCGCAGACTGTATCATAACTGTCACCTTCGACAATTAGCAAGGTGTCATCGGCATAACATATCAAATGACAGTTCCTAGGAAGCCGGGTTCTCAAAACATGGTCGAAAGCAATGTTCCAGAGCAGGGGGCCCAGCACCGAGCCCTGCGGGACCCCCCTGTTCACTCTTCTCGTGCGACGAGAACCATCAGGTGCGACAAACCTAATCTTTCTGTCGGTAAGATAGGACTCCACGATTCGGCGCAAATACCGGGGGAAGCCCTTCACCCGGAGGGCTCTCCTTATGGCCCAGTGCTTGATTGAGTTAAAAGCATTTATTATGTCTAAAGACATCGCCAAAGTCACTCTACCATTAGCGCGAGCCTCCGAAACGATACTTCTAAAGAGGAATAAGGCGTCCGTAGTAGATCTTCTTTTCCGGAACCCAAATTGGTGATCGGATAGGTTGGCCGCAGGATTTTCGTCCATATAATCCAAGAGACGTTCAGCAATCACTCTCTCGAACGTCTTCCCAATCTCGTTCAAGAGGCAAATTGGGCGTGCCTTTGGGGATTCCTCAGACGAACCCTCCTTGGGAATTAAGACTAAATCTGCTGTTTTCCAACTTATTGGGAATATTCCGCATCTAAGATAGATATTGAAGATCTGTACTAGTCTACCTATCATTGACCCAGGAAACTTCTTGATCGTATTCGCCTTGAAGCCGTCCGGGCCAGGAGTTGTTCCAGTATTTTTCTTCGCAGCAATGGCCCGCAGGACCTCGTTCACCGTAACCGGGGTTCGCCCCCCTTCGCAGTCCCCAAGGTCTACGGGGACCAAAGCTTTTCCCGGAGGAAACAGTTTGTCAAGAAGATCATTTAATACATCTGGTTTAAGCGTTGTTGTTAGGCTAGGTGTTGGCTTACGAAGTTTTCCCATAACAATTCTATATGGTAATCCCCATGGGTCTTCATCCAGCGTCGAGATAAGCTCTTGCCAGGCTCTCGACTTTGATTTCCGGATTTCCAGTTTTAATTCGCGGTTAGCAAGAACATATGCCGCTCTCTTCCCAGCCGAGATTACAGGGTTGTCCCTGGTTCGCCCTCGGAACCAAATTCGTCTGGCCCTGATAGCCGCAGTCCGCAATAATTTGATGTTATCATTCCACCAATAAGTCGGCCGAGTTCCATGAGCGCGTAGACGGGGAACCGCCACCTTGCATGCGTTAGATACGCATAGGTGAATCCATTTGTCTGGTATAGCCTCAATAATAAAGTTCTCATCTTTAGGTGTGACCGCGCATGTCCAATCAATCGCGGCCATATATAAATCAGTGTCCATCTTCTTGAAATTCCACCTCGGCGGTGGTGGCGGAATTGGAGTGCGATTTATGTTGTCGAGTATTGTAAAATATATGTACATATGATCAGATAGAGATTCAACATCCTCTCTAACTGACCAATTCCTTATTTTATTCGCGAGATTCGGAGATGCCCAAGTCAGGTCAATTATTGAGCTGCCCTGATGACCGACAAAAGTGGGTCTATTTCCGACATTTATCAAGCGTAAATCCGTTTGTGCGGTCCACTCTTCCAAAAGATCACCCTTGAAATCGGCAGAATGACAGCCCCATACATGACTGTGGGCGTTAAAATCACCGCAGACTAACAGTTCACTGTTTCCAGGCACACTCGAGCATATTGTGGTCAATTCATCCAAGAAACTTTGAAATTGGACCACATTAGAATTAGGTGATATATATATAGAAACTATA
Organism: Temnothorax ravouxi; assembly: GCA_030770255.1. NCBI lineage: Eukaryota > Metazoa > Arthropoda > Insecta > Hymenoptera > Formicidae > Temnothorax > Temnothorax ravouxi. Next base: position 22,092 of record JASTWP010003288.1, read on the forward strand.
TACAATTTCTTAAACCTAATTGAAACAGAGCTATGACCCTGATAATGTAATTTAACAGGGAGATTTACAATATTCCTATTTACAAATATAGCAGCCTTTTTATCTCGGCTAGCGAACCAGAGTTGGGAGTCGGGCATGCGTGCAGGTTCAGATACTACGCACACCGCGACTCCCAATTCAGCAGATTGATGCACAAGGAGGTCTTGAGCCTCCTTGCTTTTATTTAGATTGGCTTGCAGGAAATTAGCCATTTCTTGCTGCATTTCGATTGGGTGGATCCCTTACAAAACAAGATCGAGTGGAGCCCAAACGATGCCCACTCTCCTTTCCGTTTCCTGCACAAATAACACAGTGAGGACTCGATTCTGCACTTTGTCTATTCGGTGATCCTGGGCGCCGCATCTGAAACAGTTCCCAGATCTGTTTTCAGCGAACGAGCAATTATTCCGAGTATGTCCAAATCGCCAGCATTTGTAGCACTGGGTAGGCCTTGCCTCCAGGAGCTCTACCCGTGCTATGGTCCATCCTATCCTAAATTTATTTGAATTTGTGATCTTGATTGCCGCCGCGAGAGGGCATTTAATCCACACAGAAAGAAGACCATTATTCATTTTGCGTAGGTTTCCCAACTTAATTTGGTTCTCGTCGCAATCTCCTACAATGGAGATCTCGTTTGTAATGTCAATTGGGGATATGGAATCGTCGAGATTCCACATCCTAATTTCCCCCATTATAGTAGGTCGTGCTATTCTTGCTGTGTCTTCACCTAGCACCTCTTTAAGCTTTTTGGCTAAGTTGTCCGCTTTAGAAGACCCGTCAGCCCCGGGAATCTCGATTATAATGCCGCCGTTAACGCCTTTCCGAATTTTAGAGTTTTCTATGCCTAATTGATCAAGAGCAATATTCTCTCTGGCCTTCTTGAGAATGTCAGCATAGCTCACTTCGGAATTCAAATTCGTTATCGTAACTGCAGCCGTTTTAGGGGGTCTGCGTGAGCGAGTTCCCTCACGAGGGCCATTCCTCGTAGTCTTCATTTCCAACTTTGCAGTTGCGTTGTTTCGACTCTGTTCTTTCTTCGCAGATATTTGTACTGATGTAGGTGGGGCCAGAATCTCCCCATCCGAAGTACCTGAAGTCTCAGAGATTTCACTTCTGAAGGAGGTTTTCCTAGCTTTCCTATTCTTATTAGAAGTCGTTCCGTCCGGTGGTTCATCTGAATGTGATGCAAGCATCGCTCGAAGTTTCTCCTGCCGAGCAGATAGCAATGCTATCTGCTCATTCATCTTCTTAAATTCTCGAACAGGACCAGCATCCTCTTCCACATTTTCAACTCGTGTTGAAGCGAATCCAAACCCAGGTCTCAAATCCATTTTCCCACTCTTCCGTGGAGAGCTTTTTCTACGAAGGGTTTTTGTAGCGGAAACAGTAGTCTCCTCCACACTGTCCATCTCCGATTTTGAATCAGTTACCAGATTCGCCAGAAAAGTTTGGTCACTTTTCCAATCAAACGTTGATTTAAAAGTACCCTGGGCTTTGGAACCCTCTTGAGGAAGAGGGGGATAATCTTCCAGATGTTTAGTCCGAATATTTATATTTTCCCGTTTTTCAACTGGTTTAGAGACCTGCTGATCAATTTCCATATTTGAGTCCCATAGATCCTTTCTTCTTGATTCGTCGCGGAGAGCTTCTAATTCCTTCTTCAGCCTCTTATTTTCGTCTTCCCTTAGTGTAAGTTCTCGCCTGTGGATTTCCTCATCCTTTTTTAGGATACGTATTTGTGCAGTCAAATTGGTGTTTTGAATTCTGAAAGAAGAGATGTCTCCGGAATCAGCAAGGCGTTCAGCCAAGATCTTGACAATCCTCGAAATGTTTGTAAGTCCAGATTTCATGTGATTACTCAACATCCCTTGGATATTGGAACACTTGCTTATTGCTAGTTCCGTCCTTTCTATGCAATCACTAGCGTATTCTGATAAACTTTCCGTATCATAGCTCTTGTAATGTACTATTGGACATAACTATTATCCTAGTGTCTTTTCCCCTAGGTGATTCTGATACGGGAGCAGCATGTATAAGCTTTTTGCGGGGACGGCCCCTGCTAACTGCCTTGCTTGCCGTTTCGAAGACAAATACCTCCTCTTGCTGAGTGGACTCCAGAGGGGGCGAAAAGTCCTGAGACGGAGACTCCTCCGCCTTCCTCTTCGTTGTTCCTCTCGTTATTGGAGGTGTCTTCCGTAGGAAATCCTCTGAGTCTTCCACCAAGGTATCGATCGCCTTCCTCGAATTTATCCTGATTTTCTTCGTCCTCGTTGCTGACATCCATCCTTGAGAACACGGGTTTGTGGATATCCACACCCACGAATTTCGCCGTCCTTAACATAAGTTGATTCTCTATCTGAGGTGAGTTGATGCTGGGCGATCAATATGGTCATTATATAGAATGTCCTTAGCCAAGTCGGGACCGTAATCAAAAAATCGCTGGACTCTTCTTCTTTCGATCGTTGTGTCTCTTGATACGATGTCTGTGTTTTCACCGCAAGCCTCATCAATTATCGCGGGATCTTCCTTTGTCCGCGACAGTCGAGTGTGTCCGCAAATTCCGCCGGACACATAGTCACTGGTGTAGACGGGTGTTGTGTTCTATCTCCAGTCTTCTCGGTAGTTGCTTCGCCACCGGTGCCCGAGGTCAACACCGGCGGTAGCCCTTCGCATGCTGACGACATGTCGGCTCCAGGGACGATAGAGCCAGCACGCCGGTCACTGAGATCCGAACCCAGCGACAGGTGAAATATCTTTTCCGTTGTTCATAGCCATATTCGTATAAGGTGGTTTTTTAAAGGAGTGGCCTTCCCCTGGGGTTCGTCCCTATTTCGAGTGCACTCCGCCCAAGGTGCACCTGAAGCTAATAGATGGGATTAGCCAAAGTGAAATATTCCACGTAGACGGGCAATACGTAGAGATAAATCAGACTCCAAAGAGTCGACAGTCCATATTAGGGCTTGCTATATAGCAATTTTAGTCATTTCACAAATACAAGATTACTATCAAATTTTCTGAAATAAATAATCGATTGATGTTGATTATAAAAGTAGTAACCCTGCGCTATCGGGCAGTACGCAGAAAAAGAAAATAGCAATTCCAAAAATTACAACGCGATAGTTGTTTAAACAAAAGAGAATTACCCTAGTAGTTTTAAAGCGTACAGTATAAACATGACAGATGTTACAAACAATAAGGGTGCCGTCCCATGGCGCGTATCGCGATACGCGCGTATCGGGCGTATCGAACTCTGCAACCAATCACAGACGATCCGCCGGTTTTGGTACGCTCAACAATCTTTTGAACATTGTTTGAGCGTATCGCACACTCACACATGTATGTTACAGTGTACGTGTGGGTCGAGCCCTCCTTTTTGGGCTCAGGTGCCATATTGAGTGTAGAAAGTGCACTGTAGTAGTGCGGTAAGAAGGATTATAGAACGATGTTTGTGTCGACTTGTGTCACTAAAAAGAATTGGCTCATTATTATTCAAAATTTTAGGTAAAGATGTGAAAAAAATTGCGATCTTCAGCGATCGAGGCGGTTTAACGACGAAATTCGGTGACTTGTATCTCGCCCGTGCACGATTGTCACCGTGATAAACAGCGGTAAATAGGTTAGCGTACCCCCGGTATATTAGGCAATGACCCCCGTCCCGTGGGTAATACCAGCTAAATACGAGTCGCGAGCATCGCTTTTCCGCACGGAGATACTAGGTTTGTTCGCGTCGCATGCTCCACCATGCTCCTAATCACTCCAACGCACTCCAAAAACTCATCTGCTCCAATCGCCACCTTTAATCTGTGATCCAAGTACTCTTGGTGTTTATTGGAGTATGCGACGCGAACAAACCTTTAGCGATCAATGATCGTTTTGGCTGTTCTAGTCTCAAAATGGTATAAGGAGCAAACAAAAAGGCATGTTACAGCTTACTAGGTGTACATAATGTAGCATAGAAGCATACTCTAAATTTTCATCGAATCTGTGTCTTTTAAGGTGTAATTTTGGGTTTTTCTTACTCCTGAAATCTTTTGTGTGCCAATAAGTCTTATCACGGAATCACTTGATTAATTAAAATGCTGCAGTTAATGCCTTGTCTTTTGTTTGATTTGTGTGACACACGTTTGAAATAAAATATAATAATCGCTAAATAATTATGTACATATACTTATTTAGCGATAATATGTTTGTCTATTTTCAAAAAATGACGAAAATAAATTGCTAGAATGTTCCCTAAATTAAAAATGTATGTCTTAAATGACCAAGTCTAGCATCTTTTATCATCGTTTATTGGAATTTAAGATACTTTAAACTTTTGATATGTATATGTATACCCCTGCATATGTATAATAATGCATTAGTTAAGCATAATAATATACTACGATTATGTATTATAATGTAATGCATAGATCGCATTTTTTACAAGTAGTGCACTTATCTTACAAACTTCCAGGCCTTACTACAGGCACATTTGTTCCTTCATGTTGTAAAATAAATTATCAACAGCGATGCAATATTTGTCAATTTTATTCCGATTTCATACGCATTTTTGTACAAGGCATTCAATATCATTTATAATTTCTGAAATTGAACAAATTTCATTGCAGAATTAATATATTAAA
>JASTWP010003289.1:0-26733 GCA_030770255.1 Temnothorax ravouxi
CGCAATCGCTAAAAAATTAGAAAAATTTTGGCCCCGGTTTCAAGAAAATTGGTAAAACAAAAAATCGAACCTCATGTTAGCCATCCCCGAAAAATTAGAAAAATTTCAACACCAGGTTTCAAGAGAATCGGTCCATTAATGAATGAGTAGTTTGCGGTCAGAATCGATTTTCTTGAAACCGGTGCTAGTTTTTCACAAAAACAAAGCTTTTTCTTTTAAATAAAATTTAAACCCATCGTCGCAATCCCCGAAAAATTAGAAAAATTTAGGCCTCGTTTTCAAGAAAATACGGATTAGAAAAAAAATGTAATCCATCGTTGTCATCCCCGAGTATGTTTGTATGTGTGTATCTATGTATTCCACTCGTTGAGGATAATCCAAAAGGACGCATTAAATAACCGATTTTCTTGAAACCGGTTCTAAAATTTTTTGGGGATTGCGACGGTGGGTTTAATTTCTTGAGACCAATGCTAAAGTTTTTCACAAAAACAAAGCTTTCTCTTAAAGAAATTAAACCCATCGTCACAATCCCCCCAAAATTAGAAAAATTTTGGCTTCGGTGTCAAGAAAATCGGTAAAACAAAAATCGAACCCCATCGCCGCCATCCCCGAGAAATTAGAAAAATTTTGACACCTTTTGCAAGAGAATCGGCCCATTAATGAATGAGTAGTTCGCAGTCAGACAGCTGACAGACATTCGACACTTATATATACAGATGAGTGATATTTAATTTGGAAACGATTAGTTTTAAAAATAAAAAAGACCAACCAAAATAAATTGTAAGTGCATTTAGCTTACATTAAGAAATTTAAAAACCACTGTAATTAAGTACTCTATAAATTGAAAAAGATCACTTTTTTAAAAAAAGAACCGTCAAATCAAATTGCCCTATAGCACTCCTGAGATTTCAAGGAACATGTTGGTATAAGTTTTTTCAAAATCGGTCCAATAGTTTTTAAGTTAATAACGTTCAAACACACACCACCCGTAAGAATTTTATATATTAGTATAGATTTGGCGACGGTCGGTAATTAACAAACTTTACATACTTTTAGTGGAACAGATGATTAGATTCGCTTCGATATCGAACAGGCGCTTAGGTATGACACCGCCGGGCAGTCGGAGTCGATTTGCGGAATTGGTGGATGGCAGGAAGCGCTGATTTGCACACACGCACAGCCTCTAAACTGTGATAGATACTACTCGCAAATAACAAATTTTGACTGGCTAGGTTCGTAAAAATCTCTCGACGGTCTGCGTGCAGTCTGGAACTATAAGTGTCTCCAACGTAGAGTCGCGATTTATATACGGTTTTGTCGTAGGAAAATGTCTCGATTTTTGGTGATTCGGTTTGTTTTTCTTACGGAACTTTTTGTCAGTTATTGCTCGTTAGAGTATTAAGTTAAATATTTTATTATCACGAATCGAAACATTAGATCCAAACCAATGTCAATAGATGAAATTCTCAATTTTCTTGCGTTAGTCTGTTATCATCTGAGTTGAAGGGCTTCTCACAAAATTTCCATGACAACCCCTTGATTTATGGCGGCTTAACGTTATTATCGACCGGTGCGAGCAGTTTTGACAAATAGATTCTGCTTAATTTTGTCTGAGAAATTCGTCTCTTTGATTTTACACCTATAAAAATATGAGGAAATAACCCGCTTGCAGATCGACAAATACCGTTCTGGTTTTTATTCTAAAGATAATTTTTATTAGGAAAATTTTTTACGAAATGTTCCCACGAAAGGTCCTTATGAAAGAAGGGAATCGTGGAGTCCACAGGACGTAACACTTATACACCCAAATATATTATTTATACTCATCTCCATTTCCTCAATCCGCACCTTTTATTCCAAACATTCCACACGTCCCAACATAGGTCAACAAAATCTTATCAATTCAGTTATGTACGTCATGTTAAATAATTTACAAATTTGTAGAGAAAGTGCAAATGTTGTTAGATAGTGGGACAATATAGAACATTACGATATCTAGCCTATTACAACTTACGGTAACGGACAGCAGTGGAATTACTAGCTGCTGAATTAACCTAACACACAAAGCGACAGTGTAGTTCAAGGTGTCATAGAGTTAATACTTTAAATTTAAGATTTGGAGCGGTACTCATATTTAAGATCGTTTCATGTTTATCTTCAGATGCTACGACTCGTTTTATTGGTTACGAAATATCTGAAGATGAACCTGAGACTATCTGAGATAACAGCTAAATTGAGTGTACACTCTCTGTATTTAAAGTGAAATGGGTATATGTTTGAAATTTGACGAAAGCGAGAAGGGAAGTTTTAGTGTAGTTTTATGTGCAACAATAAAAAACAAACCTTAATATCGGACTATGAATACCGGATTTGGTGTGTTAATTACTACGTAAGATTAGTTTACAAACTTTTATTTTGCAATCAATCTACTTCACAGATTTTTAGTCGCTTTTTGTTGTATGCAAAACTAACATAGATCTTTAGTGTAGTCTATTTAGTAAATAACGTATATAATGTACATTTTTATTGTGTACGATAAAAAAATAACAATGGCGGATGTCGGATAATGCGGGATTGTTTGTATAACTCGCCACTTTTTGTAAGTATTGCATTTTGTATTCTATTATTACTTTCTTTCAGGAGTAATATATTTTGATGAATATATATATTACTATATAGTATATACTAGTATATACCGCTAGTATATATTATAAGTAAAAGTTTTAAACATATTATTTACATTTGTATAACATTATTACAAAAAGCATAAAAATTAGAGTTTATAATAAATTATAATATAATAATTAGTATCGACCAGTTGATCAGATTAATATGCATTAATGTGCAAACTATGAGAAAACTAATTTTTTTTGCAAGATTAATAAAGTGTTCCGCGTTATCCAACATCCCACACAGCACCATATATTGCAGCAATATTGCAGCAACATTGTCATATTGCAGTTACCGTGAAATGTTGCAGATACTTTGCAGCAATGTTGCCAGTAAAATGTTGCGAGTAAAATATTGCTGCAATATATCAAACGCAACATTTTAGCAATATTAAAATTGAAATATTGTAATTAACAATATTTCTGAAAAATTCATACAGTTATTTGTGACCAAGTCTATTAATTTTAGAATGACGTAAAACGGTAGTAAGAGTATAACAAAATATATTTTATTTATTTAATTACATATCTGTTACATGCCTTATTGGAATTACATAATCTGTCCCCAATTGTGTAATTCTCCACATTTTCCTGGCTATAAAAAATACGGGCCATCGAGATAACGCGCGATTGATGTCATTACGGACTATGTAAATATTTAAAAGTTTCGATGAACATAATTGTTCATATAATTCCTTTAATATCTGACATTTACGTCCTATAACATAAATATCATTTCCTTCTGTTTGTATTATATTTAAAGCTACAATACTATAATAACATAACTTATATTTTCTTATTATAGCGTTATTTTGTATTGTCAAAGTAAAATAAATTTCATATTATAACCTTATAAATAGAGTGAATACGTTTATAACATTATCTCACATGTCCTGCGTTTCCTTATCGTTTTATTGTTCTATTCGGGAATCATTGTGTTTTCACTTTAAATCTTTGAATTACTTTTGTCAATAGCAGACCAATATTATTAGAAAATATTTCGGCAACATTGCTACAAAATATCTGAAACATTGTCAGAAATATTGCTGCAACATTTCCCAAGATTGCTGCAATATTATATTGGGGCGGACATAGATCGATTGCTGCAACATTGCAACAATATTGCATGCAATATTGCAATCTTGCCTTGCAATACTGCTGCAATGTTGCTGCAATATATCGTGCTGTGTGGGATGTTCCATATTACCATTTCAAAATCTACCTTTGAAAAAATTGATATAACATTAAATTATAAATAAATGAAATTTATTAAAAAAACGTTATAACAAACATTTTGCATTACAACTCCGTAAAAACTGAGTTGAGTTATCTTTAATAGTTTTTAAGTAATCTTAAAAAGGGCTTAGCGTATATGAATTAAGTAATGATATCTGTCGCAGATTATTAACATTAAATTTAAGATATTATTTGGATAATTTATCGTTAAATCGATAACATTACCCCCCCTTGTCTCTATCACAGTAATTGTCAACAAAACACACTTTGTATAACGAGCGAACGAAACAAGGAAAGATGACGACAAGAAAAAAAAGGTGTTTTGACAAACATCTCGATTTAGCATCAAAACAACTGTTTTATCCTAATAATCGCCAAAACGCCTAGAAGAATATTTTTGCCACGAACAAAACAGTATAGAAATGTCTCGAAAGCAGAGAGTAAATAGCGCAGTCCTTAGCGCCCGCGTGCAATCGTTCGCTTATAGATCACATAACTGCAGATTTTTCGCATAGCACGATATAGCGAGATTCACAACTCTTCGCGTGTTTCGTCGTAGCCGTCGAAATCTGTCGAAATCAGCATTAAAAGCAATGCCGATCTCAAAATAAAATTACATTGTATACTGCATTCAACGACAGAATATCCATGATCTACAGCATAAGCGGACAAACTTGGGATAAAGTCCCCAGAGCGTTGCGTACTGTTTGTAAATAGACGTTCTGTGGACGGAGATCTGTGCAAAACGAACAAGATTTCGCTCGATCCATGGATATTCTCTCGCTAAATGGACTATAAATATCTTGTACATAATTTGTATATATCTCATTTAAGAGTAAACTTATATAAGTGTTCGTCTTAATATTGTGTCGTATATTTCCAATTTTGAGTTGCTCGTATTCGGGTCTTAACTCACGGCGGATTCGTCAGAACCACAAAGAATTCTGATACGCTGCAACTCGATATTTGCGCTCGATGGAAAGACGTTTCGCTCGGGACGTTACAAGTACCAAGTATTCGTGAAAATTACGAGGCACTGGGTCACATGACCTTTGTCGAACCACTCAGCGAAGATCAATGTGGCTACTTCCTCTCGCGTCATGGGACTTTCAACGATGTCACAACCAAGTTGAGAGTCGTCTTCAACGGTTCGCTGAGAATGAACGGCAAGTCTCAACAAACATCTTGCAGTAGCACTGAACCTACCGGCCATCTCGGATGTCGTTATGAGGTGGAGACGATATCAACTCGTTATAGCTACAGACATTGAGAAAATGTACCTATAGTTGTTGGATCCCGAGGACCGCGACCTGCAGCGTATCGTATGACCAGCCAGGTAAAGCTACAAAAAAATATCGATTAAATACAGTCACATATGGTTTAGCGTACGCTCCGTACATGATTCGAACGCTGCATTAGTTGGCACACGACAAAGGGAGCGCGTATCCACAAGGAGCTGCAGTACTCAAACTCTGCATACTTAAATGAGACGCCTATGTGGATGACATCCTCGCAGGGGCAAACTCTTTGGCCAAAAGCCGCAACATTTGTAGACAATTGACCGACTTGTGCAGGACGGTTTTTCCCTGCAAAAATGGTCTGTCAGACACGAGAAAATTCTGCAGGGTGTTCCACTAGAAGGACAGATAGCAGCCCGCGAGTCATGCACTACAGCCGCTCGAGGGCCGGCCACTGCATCCTTGGTCTGCAATGGCGTTCGTATGACGACGAATACTCATTTGTCATCCAAAAAAATATTCAAGTGCCGATCACGAAGTGCTCCATCTTCTCCCAAACAGCTAAACTGTTCAATCCACTTGAATAGCTTGCTTCAGTGATGGTACGCGCAAAGATTATTTTTTAGACGGCCTGGTTGCGCCAACTAGACTGGGATGATCCCTTTGATAAGGCAGATGCGGCAGCGTGGCGGCAATTCCAAAAAGAACTTTCACAGCTGAAGAGGTTTTGCTCCGCACCACCGCAATCCACATGTAGCTTCACGATTTTGCAGATTTCGGAGATAGCGTATGCTACCGTGGTCTATTTGTGTGCCAGAAACGAAAACCGGAGATACCGCAACATCACTGGTAACGGCAAAGACCAGAGTCGCCTTGATCAAGCATCTCTCATTGTCAAGACTCGAGTTATGTGCGGCCATTCTCCTGACGAAAACTTGTTGCACACGTCCGAGACAGATGTCAGGACATCTGTCCTGTGGACAGATTCAACGGTCATGCTTGAGTTGGATTTAGGGTCTTCCCGGTTGTTGGAAAACTTACGCTAGGCAATCGAGTTACCTAGGTGCAAAGAACACTGCTTAGTACATGGTGGCACCATGTAAGGAGACAACAAGAATCCCGCCAATTGTACTTCCCAAGAGCTCACACCTAGTGGCCTACTCGAACACAATCGCTGATGGTATGGTCCTCCATGGATGGCATCGGCAGCAGATCCGTGAACACAATGGAACCTTTCTTCCAGTTTCTGGACCAACTACCTGAGACGAGATCCACCTTTACGTCACAAGTGGAGTCTGACGAGCAGACAGCAGAGTTTACACGGTTCTCGTTACTACACCGAATATTGAGAGTCGCAGTCTGGGCTCTCCGATGGTTAAAGACGCGGCACTACTGGCAACCATTCTTGATCGACGAGATTTGAGAAGTACAAAAGCGGTGGTTCCGCGTCAGCCAGAGATGAGCATACATTCTGGAGGTAAGCTTGTTGTAGGAGGGCAAGGCCAACTGCATTCGCGGACAACTCAACAAACTGACACCATTTCTGGATTCGAATGGCATCATGCGAGCTGGCTGGTTAAAGCACTCTTTTCTGGGCTTTGACGAGCGGCATCCAGTCATGCTGTCTCCACAGTCCTACTTTACCACATCTGTGCGTGGACGCATACGCATACCATCGTCGAACGCTCTACAGTTGATGTTGGCACCGCTGAGACAGTAGTTCTGGGTCTCATGCGGCAGGATAATGATGACACAACGCATTCGCGAATGCGTCACATGTGCGCGATGGCGAGCGGTATCCTCTCAGTTATTAATGGATGACCTATTACAAAAGAATCACTTCGGGCGGCTCTTTTTCGGTGTGGACTACGCCTGTCGCACTGCGCATGACTCCCGGACGATGACAAAGAAACCGCATGGGGTTTGCGGTGTTTGTTTGCTTGGCCACAAGAGCTGTCTACTTGGAGGCTGTTTCGGACTACACCGCAGACGCATTTGTAGTAACATTCTGCTCGTGTCTTATTGAAGCTTGCAGAACAATACGCAGCGACTGCGGTACAAACTTTATCGGAGCTTATGCATCGCTCCGGAACGTGTTCCGAGTCGCCAGCGCAAAGACACGAAACATCGTGGACAAGATCGCCCAAGAGGGAGTTGAGTGACGATTCAATCCCCCGACATCACAACACTTTGGCGACATTTGGGAGGCAGCCGGTAAATCAATGAAGCTCAACTTTCGGCGTGTCATTGGCGAGGCAGCACATATAGCTATGTTCCTTGACAAGGTAGAGGCATGCTTCAACTACAGGCCACAGCAAGTGATTGCTGACGATCCGGAGGACTTGGAGGCACTCACACCAGGACATTTCTTTATTGAAGGCACTGTCCGAACCATTGTCGAGCAACGTACCCACTAATCGCCTGAACCGCTGGAGGCTCTTCCAACAGATGCGTGATTATTTCTGATCACACGAATATCTGCAGAGGCTACAACCAAGGGCAAAGTGGTAGAAGAACAGCTTCGACATTCAAGAGGGCCAACTATGCCTCATGCGGAACGAGGTGATCCCGTCAAGCCGATGGCTACTTGCTCGCGTGGTTAAGATGCACCTCAATGAAGATGACTGCATCCGGGTAATCATCATCAAGACTGCCTCAACTGATATGATATGACCGAATAGTCGTAAAATTGGTGCCGCTATCGACCGCCGAGCACCAAAGGAAAGATTGCACTAATAACACTATATAAATTCTCGATTATGATATTAAAAAGAACCACGTGTCGCCGCGAAGCCGCAAGAAGTTAGGCCAGTAAACTTATACTATAACTATATATTATACTGGAATGTGAACTCTTATGCTAGCGACCGGAGTACAAGAAGAAAAAGACGGATAGCTTTGCGGCCATTTCTGTCTCTGTTTAGCGAGCTTTTGATTGGTCAATTTAATTATTGTCAAAAAGTACAGCAACAGAAAAGGACGGGTTGGCTACAATTCTCTTTCTTATTCGTACAGTTTTTTTTCTTAAACTCTAGACTTCTTACTTTAGACTTCTAGAGTAGAGTTTATTCCAGTATGGTATATATAGTTCACTGCGTTAGGATATATAACATGTGAAGCAAGTATTAATCATGCATGGCGCAATCGCAATCGATCGATTGAACACGTCGTCAGCGCTTGATGAGGCGGGCGGTATGCTCGAAATCATGACTTACACATGTCTCAGATTGTTAAAATTAAGAAGATACTATTTGAATTTGATGATGTATCGTTCAATTGGCAACATTACCTTCTTTTGTCTCTACCACGTTAATTATCAGTATACACGCTTTCTTTAACGAATAAGACAAAGGAAAGGTGACAACAAGAAACAAGCGTTTTGACAAACATCTCTAGCATCAAAATAGCTGTTGCGTTCTAATAACCGTTTAGATCTAGAAGAATGTTATAGTTGTGAACAAAACGTCACAGAAATTTCTCGAAAGCAGAGGGGTACAAATAGCGCATCCCTCTCAGCATCCCTCAGCGTCCAGTCGTTCGCTTATCGATCACGTAACCGATTCGCAGAAATATAAGTGTACTGGAGTGTGCACTAGCTTGGCTGGCGCGAGCCGAGAAAGAGATAAATCATTGGGCTTGCTGTCTTTGTCATAAAACTTGTTTGACAAAGACAACTAGTTGACTCTCAGCAATATACACATGCGTCTTGTACAATAGAGAAAGATAAAGATCCCAATTTAACTGTCTATCTCCCAATTTAACATGGCAGAGTGCACACTCCAGTGTACTTATATCTCAGTGCGCATAGCAGAAAACATTATGACGTCTCAAAGACGTCTGAAAAAATGTTATATATTTTATAAGACATTTTATAAATAAAGTAATATAAGGACATTTTATAAAACTATCAAAGATGTCATTGTGACGTCTTTAAGACGTCTTATGTCCTCAATTTATGTTTTTGAAACATCTCAGAGACGTTTTACTTTGGACCACTTTTAGATATATTGTAAAATAAAAATTAATAATAGGAAAATGCGTTAACAAGAAGAAAAATATAAAAAAGAGCTAAAAATTGCTTATAATGATTATAATATCAATCTAAAAGAATGCCACTTTATTATAAGAGTAAACTCCACATATAACCGATATAATTAAATTGTGCCAAACCGTGATTTATATATCTTATAGTTCTTATATATTTATATACCGTTTATCATATTTTACGTACGAAAAACGGCATTCTGTCGGATGCCATCTAATGGCTATGTTATGTACAAATTGTTACGTCATATGTATGTTAGTCGATAATGTAAATATTTGTGTATGTTCCAAAAAAAGTCTCATAAAAGACAAAAGACTTTTAGACGTCTTTCTAACAAAGTCTTAAAGACGTCTTTCTAAGATGTTATAAAAACGTTACTTTAATAAAGTCTTTAAGACTTTTATTTTTAAGACAATTATTTTTCTAAGATGTCTTATAGACGTTTTTTTGATAATGTCTTAAAGACGTCTTTTTTTAAGTCGTTAAGATATGCGGGTTGTCAGGGACGATATATTGAGATTTGCAACTCTTCGCGCGCTTCGTCGTGACTATGGAAATCTGTCGAATTCAGCATTGAAAGCAGTGTTGATCTAAAAGTAAAATACATTGTAGACACCTTGTACATATTCTGTATATAATGCATTTAAGAGTATAATTATACAAGTGTTTGTTTCAATATCGTATATATCTTTCGTTTACTTTTCAATCTTGAGTCGCTCGTATCGTATTCGGGTCTCAACTCGCAGTAGATTCAATATTTTTGGGTATCTTACAACATTCGCACTTCGTCTATATTAGGTACTTTCCATTAGTTAACGACACAAGTTGACACAAGCGTCACTCTGTCTTTGTTGCTCACTAGATGTTGAAAAGAGACAGAATGACGCTTATGTCGACTTGAGTTGCTAAATGAAAAGCACACATTATTAGTTGTAGTTATATATGTCTTATGTTATATTATAAAATTAATACATTACTTATAAGACGCTCTTCAATAAGAACTATTGAATCCGGTGATTTTAGTCTAAATGGACGTATTTTGACGCCTGTTTATCCTGTAAGTCCAATTAATCCTATTTTCACCATCAACGTTCCTATGCCACCTACATATATGTATAAATATTTGTATATGTTCCAAATACTATTTTCTTATATTTGTGTGTGTAAAATAACAATTGAATATTTCGTAATCTGCCATCTACATATATAAATATTTGTATATGTTCCAAATATTATTTCCTTATATTTGTGTGTGTAAAATAACAATTGAATATTTTGTAATCTTTAGTATCAACATTTCCGTAGCACAATTTTTCTAAAATAAATTGTTTATCTTTTGGTTACTGTAGATAGGTACTTATTTGATGGTAATATGTGTTGTATAAAAGGGTTATAAGCTAAAATATGGCTTAATGTGAAAGAATCGAAGAACTTCACACTCACACTCAGCGATGGATAGAATTTTTAAACACAGAATTTAGTTTAAAAGGAGGCAATGTGTCGAGATGGCGGTGATGATACCGTGTACTCAAAGTACGATGAAAATGGAAACCGCTTCAGACTGGAAGTGTCTCGAAGTACGTAGAGTCGCGGTTTTTATAGGAAATTAAGGAGACGTGTTTAATCCATACCAAATATATATATGTATATACAATATACGAGAATACACACATATATACATATATATATGTCGTAGCCCGATAGCGAAATTAGCCACTTAGCTAAAAGTCTAGGCGTTTAGCTAAATGCCGCCCGATAGGCTAATCGACGACGATATAGTCTAATGGCCTGAAAAATTCAGCCTGTTACACGAGAAGTCGGCTTTTCGCCTAACGGCCTTGCGCGATTTAGGCGATTAGAGAAATGCTTGTTTTGGAGCTCCATACGTTGTCAAATTATTGTTTGTAAATATCCCAATAGGTCTTATATAAGTAAATCATCATAGAGCTCGTTGTATATTCAAATGTTCCATTTTCTCTCGTTAGTTTGCAATCTATCACAGCCATGGCAAGTTACACGCCAGTAAACCGCGATGAGTTTAACGAAAAAATAGATAAATTTTATTCAAATTGTCCAGGCAGTAATCGAACTGTGTGGAGGCGAGATCAGATGATCAACGTTATGAAAGTTCTGCAAGAATTTCAGGATCCAAGTACGAAAAAGACAGTGTCTCATTATCATTACGCAAAGACGTATGAGCTAGCAAAAATTGGAACGGAATCGTATGTAATTTTAAAACGGAAAACTTCTACTGAACCAGTTGTTTACGTAACAGCGATAGAGGATTACTACGATAAATTGTTAGAAGTTCACATTCAAACAGGCCATAGCGGAAGGGATAAGATGCAGTATTACATTAAAAACAAGTACAGGATAACAAAGGTGGCTTGTGAGATATTTGTGTCTTGCTGCGAGACATGTAACAGAAAGAGGGTTGCTCCAAAACGAGGAGTTGTGACAAAACCGATACTGAGCGATGGATTTAATGTTCGCGGACAGGTGGATTTAATTGATTTCCAATCATGTCGCGATGGTGAGTTCAATTGGCTAATGAACTACCAAGATCACGCTACCAAGTTCTTGCATCTTCGACCTTTGAGATCCAAGCACGCAGTTAACGTTGCTGAAGAATTGTCGAAAATCTTCTTTACATGGGGAGCCCCGACTATTTTACAGAGCGATAACGGTCGAGAATTTGTGGCTGCAGTAATACACGAACTTGTTTCCATCTGGCCTCACTGCAGGATTGTTCATGGGCGTCCGCGACACTCACAGAGCCAAGGTAGTGTCGAAAGGTCAAATGCGGACGTTGAAAACATGTTAAGAGCCTGGATGGTCGATAATGATTCGACAAATTGGAGTCGTGGTGGCTACGAAGTCCAAGTAAGCTCTCACATATACAATTAAATTAATATTGTGTTGTTGAATACATACTTGAAAATTAACATACTGTAAATATTGATTTTAGTGGCAAAAGAATACATCGCGACATAGAGTCATAAACAGGAGCCCGTACGAAGCTCTACTTGGACCGATAAAAAGCGGTATAAGAAATACGTCTTTGCCTGATGAAATTTCAAAATCATAAACTAATTTTAGTGTACTCGCAAATATACCGCCGCAAGTCTTTGGGAATACTTATCCGGAATCGGATAAATCGGAGTAGGCGCGCCCGTATAGTGGAGCGACAACTCCTCTCTTCATTTTTAAGATGCGAACGGTCTCCGCACAAAAGACCCACGTAAATTAAATGAAAAGCATCGGTTCTTTTATCAAATTCAAGGCCAATTAAATATAACGCAACGACAGTATTGCATTTTTGCCATATGGACACCGAAAAGCATGAAAATAGTGCACGTAGATAGAGACAATGCTTTTTGGGACAAGCATATGCTGCCTTCTCTAACACGCTTCTATAACGAATGCATGCTTCTGGAAATCTTGGATAGTCGCCACAACAGGCACATGGCAATAAGAAATCCGAGTTATATTATAGAAGCACAGGAAGCAAGTAAAAAATTAAGTAGTCGAAAAACTATTGAGCAAAATGCAGTAAAGAGCGCAAATGTCATTAATGAAAATAACAAAACGTTAAAATGTGACATTTCGCCGACGAAAATAGCAATTACCACTGCTACGATTGCTCAAGATATGGATCAGGATGATGATTGTACATATATTGGTACAAGCTACAAGTGAGATATAACCGAAGAGGATAAGGCAAGACGAATAATAAATTTAGATGAAGTTATTATACCTATTTCTATTGTGAGAGAGAATGTCTTGTCTGGCAACGAACTAACGGACGAATCAATAGATGAATTTTTACGCATTGTGAGACAAAGTACTCCTTTTGAAACGCAAAGTGTACAATATCAAGGATTGCCTGATTATATTGACGCTAGTAAGAGCGATTTAAGCTTACAAATAATTAGAGGAAAAAATCAATACTTTGCAGAGGGAATTGAACACTGCACATATCGACCATCCCGTCCTCGATTTCTCCTCCTTCGCCATCTCCCTCACCTGTCTGTTGTTCCCTTGCATATCGGATGTTCCCCGATACCCCAGAATCATCCCCTTTTCTAGGAACCTTTCCTACTCTCCAGTTTCTTCCGAGGAACATTGAGGAGTTCCGGGAGGGATCACCAATCTTTAATTTCCTCCCCGGTTCCTTTCGTATACCGAGAAGGAATCTCTCGACAGAATTGGTTTCCCCGCGCTCTTATATTACTTCGACCACGCTCTACCGTGACCGATCACCTTCTCCCTCCTTCTCTGACTCGAGTATCGAAATACTCGAGGAATTCTCCCCCCGAACCTCATCCCCTACCATAAAGATAGTTTATGAATATATAAACTTATAGTTAATTAGCAACCATTCATTGTACCGTAATCATAGTCTTACGAAACCGTAAATTTTAAATATTTCTTTGAAATAATTCTGGATATTCTACACTAATAACTATGTTACCAAATTAGTTTATTTATTTTATATCTTGTTTTTTTTTGTACTCACACATGCATACTCCATAATCTTTCTTCACAATTTGATGTAAAATATTAGTTGACTTACCAAATGTAATTAGGCGGGCAGGATACCCATTTGCTATAGATTCATTTCCCTTGAAATCCTGCTCGATCACCTCCGTACCATTGTAACACCCGCGCCTTCTACATACACACACACCACACTCACACGTACTTATGTAACGCAATGATTTTTTCAATTGTAATAAATGCACAATAGTTTTTAAAATGATATTGGCTTTCCCATTATTTAATTTAAGACCTCACCTCACCACTACCTCCCTAAATCGCACAAGGTCCGATCCCCGGTAATAGGGATACTACATCCTTGACCGAAAACAGGACCGCGAGTGCACGAAAATTCTCAGTGCAGGCGTAATAGCGTCCTCTTCTGGACGTTGACCCACGACTAGAGTTGTCCTGAAAAAGTGCATTCGACTCGAGGCACGCGCCCTTCTAGCGTGAACCCGAGAGAACATAAAGATCTCGTTACGTCTTCCCATACCCCCTCCCCTGGATAGCCTTTCCTTCGCTATCCGTCGAACCAATATATCCTAAATTCCGGGGTTCTGACGTAACACTAGACTTTTGTTCGTTTTCCTCTTTCATATATTCGGCATTCTAAATTAATAATAAGAGTATTTTTATTTTAAAAAATATATTATTGTTATATCACGATGCACCTCTGACTACCGGTGTTGCTCTATATTTTTGAGCCTACCAATATATACCGACAATAACTTGGGATAGCAAGTGCGCTAAAGACGCGAGATGTTTGCTCATTTTTTCTGTAATATGCATTGTGTGTACATGTGAGCAAATATAAATTTATTTGGTCTACTGTGCAGGAGTAAAGTGTGACTGTAAAAGTTCTCATCTACAAATATGTAACATGTAATATATCGAATTACGGTTTAAAGCGGTGGTAAAGTTTAGATGAGCATTATTGCGATTTAGAACAATCGAGATCAGCCTTAATATATAGAGATTAACGCACAATCGATCGACGTCAACAGTAGAATAGTGACCAATTCACAGTTTTATGTGCAATTGTGATAGATATATAATTGATTTAACCACGATTGAAATCGATCGCAACGACTACAAGATCGTACTGGAGTGTTAAGGTTTGCTGAAATCAACTCTTTTTATTAAAATTTGAGGTGTCAATCTGTGTTCTTTTAGAATCACATACTGATATTAAACGTTTATTTATTGTTTATTTGGCGGAATAAGTGTTTCGAAGATTTCTTTTTCCTCGATGTCATTGGTCAATCAAACTTTTTAAAACATTTAAAGTGTTTCGGAATGGCAGGGAATTTCGTGAAGGAAGTCTGAGGCGAGTAAATTGTGAATCTCGAATTAAAGAAAGTGAGCTTTATTGCGTTGCCAGGTACATTGTGAATTTATCTGTCTTATGCCGGCGCACAAGGGCGCCGGACTTCTAAAAAAATCTAGGACAAGAGCTTTAATTTCGCTGTTTATCTAGCTGTTAGCGGCCGACCAGAGAGATCTTCGTCATGGAAAACCTCCTGGTTGTTATTGGGGTCGGCCTTTTTTCCCGGAGTTTGATGAGCGTAAAAAAGAAAGCGTGTAAGCTAAAATACAAGTAAACTAAGTAGTAATGTGTGTAATGATTTGTCATACTTGTTAATAAAATTGTCCGATATATATTTTGTTAGTAAAATTATACGCTTACAATTAATATTTCATAAAACTAAGTTCACTTATTAATTTTTTTTTATTTCTTTTAAATTTTGATCTCTAAGTTTATTTGTTCCGCCCGTGCCATCTGGAATCTGTCTTTTTGCGCAAGAAATTCTTTTATACAGTCGCGGCACTGCCGAGCTGGTCTTAGGCCTAGTATCACTTTTCCGCATTTGGCGCAACAAAACCTAATTGACGACGGAAGCTCGTACCGCGGCGAGTTGAGGGCGTGATACCCCCATTTCATCTCATACCCGTCGACTTGGGGATGTCCTCGTCGCGTCGTCCTCGATTGGCGGCAGTTGCTCCAAGTAGCAGGCCACACACATTTTTTCTCGCGGCCAGAAGAAGTTTACCATCACCAACCCCTCCTCTCCTTCAGGGTCGCGAAGACACCCGCTGTTTAGGATGATCTCCTCCTGCTCCTCGGGGAAGACTCCGTCGATCGGTCCATGACACTCTTGATCTGGCGTCGGTGGTCTCATACTTGATGTATATAAATGTGTTCCCGTGTTAATTTTAACAAACTATTCTATTATATATATATGTATAATTTAATTATTTATTTAGTGTAAATACCTTAATTCCTTTTACTGACTTTTTATTATTTTCTTTAATTCGTCTGAGTTAAGTTGCGTTTGATTTTGGACTGACTTACATTTGCGAGCTGTCCTGTCCCTCGGGCAGCCCACTTATCTCTAACGTAAACCGAAATCTGATACCTCAAATATGATACCTATTGTTGGTTTCTTAAAGAATTTAAGTTTATTTTTCTTCGTTTATAATCGCGGGTATAGGTCTTGAGTTTCGTTGTGGATAACTGTTTTATTCTTAATATCTTTAATTTCAATATCAGGAGCAGAGCAAATAATATTACTTGCATGTTGTTGTGAATGTAATGTATTTGTTTCTGAGTTTTCGTTTTCTGTTATTATTTGTGTTAATGTTTCTTGTGCTTTTTGTTGTTTCTGACGACGATTTCAAGGATGTTTGAACCTTTTCTTTTCGTGTTGTTCCTCTTGCTAATAGTCCGAGATCCGGTATTAGAAATTTCTTCCCTCATCTGTTATTTATGAAAGATAAAAATATATGCTAGATAACATATAGATTGATACATCGCAAATAGGTTGCCTAGCTAAATCGGGTCCAGATAATGTTAAATAATTAAATTTTTAATTAAATTTATTCGATCAACTTCCTCGATTGGTTATTTATAAAAATTGTGCATTAGTTGAGAGAATATACCCGAAGGAATTGGAAAAATAAAGGTTGCCTACTTTCCCCTCGGCGCAGCTGTGGAGTTGCCAGGTATAAACAGGTGAGTAAGCGTTATTAATATACCCTCATCAGTTATTTAATTAAATTATATATCAAATGAAAGCTTATTTAATTCACAATCCAACCGTATTAGGTTGCTTTATCAAAAAGTTGATTGCATCATGGTTGCCTAGATTTTAGATTTTAGAGAAATTTTTAGTAATAGGCTATTGTCTATGTGTTTTTAAAAAGAACTAATTCTTTAATGGAATTTTATTGATTCATACGATTATTCGACACTAAAATAAGTTAAAAAACGAAAATACTATTAAATTAAGGGGTGCACTTCTGAGATATTAACAAAAAATATCGTTTTCCATTGTTTTTAAAATATCTAGAAAACGACGCAAAATACGAAAAAAATACAAGATAACTTTTTTGTAGGAAATAAAATTTTGCATAGAATACGTATATAAAAAAATGTTTTGCGATATCGGAAACTCAAGAAATAAGCTTAAAACGGAATTAAAAAATAGCGAAAATTTGGGAAAAAAGATTTTTTTACATTTTTGCGTGCAACTTTTTTTCTAGCAGTCTAAGCGATTTTTTTGTTCTGAAATAAAAGAAAGTAGACATTCTAACGAAAAAAATGCGGGGTCGAAAACATTTTTACGACTAATAGTGACCGAGATATCGCTCACGCAAGTTGAATGGTTTTAGTCGGGTTTTCAGTGTTTTGCTTTTATTTTAATTTAATGTTAATTTAATTGTTTTTTGTACATTTGCAGGCTATAAGCGTCAGCAAGGATTGTGGTGCAGGATTCATACGAAGAGACATTATTCCATTCTTTGTCGACTTCCAGCCCCATTCTAGTGGGTTTAATGTTTGTTCGTAACATTGTATTTGATAATATACTCTTTTTCTATGTAATCTTGCGACATCAGCAGTTGGAGGCAGACACGATGGCGTGAACTCGATTTTTAGACTGTTTCGCAAAGCATATGAAGCGACACTTAGCTAAGCAGTGTCGTTAGTTTTGGCTTCGTATAAAATAGCAATAATTTTTTCAGATGCTGTACCTATTGCTTTTTCACTAGCATTTTTATCTAAAAAAACTGTCATGTCTTCTCGCAAATGAATAATATTTTTTTAATATAAATTTCACAAATTTTGTTTTTTCCACATTATAAAAAAGAAAAGTGGTATCGCATCTCACTGAAGGCATAAATAAAGCCGATAAAATCCTGATATTCGGGATACGTAAAAAATATTATTCATTTGCGAGAAGACATGACAGTTTTTTTTAGATAAAAATGCTAGTGAAAAAGCAATAGTACAGCATCTGAAAAAATTATTGCTATTTTATACGAAGCCAAAAACTAACGACACTGCTTAGCTAAGTGTCGCTTCATATGCTTTGCGAAACAGTCTAAAAAATCGAGTTCACGCCATCGTGTCTGCCTCCAACTGCTAATGTCGCAAGATTACATAGAAAAAAGAGTATATTATCAAATACAATGGTACGAACAAACTTTAAACCCACTAGAATGGGGCTGGAAGTCGACAAAGAATGGAATAATGTCTCTTCGTATGACTCAGAATCCTGCACCACAATCCTTGCTGACGCTTATAGCCTGTAAATGTACAAAAAAACGATTAAATTAACATTAAATTAAAATAAAAGCAAAACACTGAAAACCCGACTAAAACCATTCAACTTTGCGTGAGCGATATCTCGGTCACTATTAGGTCGTAAAAATGTTTTCGACCCGGCATTTTTTTCGTTAGAATGTCTACTTTCTTTTATCTCAGAACAAAAAAATCGCTTAGACTGCTAGAAAAAAAGTTGCACGCAAAAATGTAAAAAAATCTTTTTTCCAAATTTTCGCTATTTTTAATTCCGTTTTAAGCTTATTTCTTGAGTTTCCGATATCGCAAAACATTTTTTTATATACGTATTCTATGCAAAATTTTATTTCCTACAAAAAAGTTCTCTTGTATTTTTTTCGTATTTTGCGTCGTTTTCTAGATATTTTAAAAACAATGGAAAACGATATTTTTTGTTAATATCTCAGAAGTGCACCCCTTAATTTAATAGCATTTTCGTTTTTTAACTTATTTTAGTGTCGAATAATCGTATGAATCAATAAAATTCCATTAAAGAATTAGTTTCTTTTTTAAAACACATAGACAATAGCCTATTACTAAAAATCTCTCTAAATCTAAAATCTAGGCAACCATGATGCAATCAACTTTTTGATAAAGCAACCTAATACGGTTGGATTGTGAATTAAATAAGCTTTCATTTGATATAATAATTTGATTAAATAACTGATGAGGGTATATTAATAACGCTTACTCACCTGTTTATACCTGGCAACTCCACAGCTGCGCCAGAGGGAAAGTAGGCAACCTTTATTTTTCCAATTCCTTCGGGTATATTCTCTCAACTAATGCACAATTTTTATAAATAACCAATCGAGGAAGTTGATCGAATAAATTTAATTAAAATTTAATTATTTAACATTATCCTGGACCCGATTTAGCTAGGCAACCTATTTGCGATGTATCAATCTATATGTTATCTAGCATATATTTTTATCATTTCATAAATAACAAGATGAGGGAAGAAATTTCTTATACCGGATCTCGGACTATCTAGTTATTAGCTTTTTCCTTAGTGTTAGCTGCGTCTAGATTAAGTTTATTCTGTGGTACTTCTTTCTTTTTTCCTAGTATTAAGTTGCGTTTAGTTCTAAGTTGCGTGTATACTAGTCAATTGTAATTTAGTTTATTTCTTGTGCTATAATGTATGTTATCTTTGCCCTTTAGCATTTGCTTGGGCATAAATATACGAATCAATCAATCAATCTCTCTCTCTCTCCCCCTCCCTCTTTCTTTTTCCCCGCGAGGCATTTCTGTAATTGCGGTAGTCCACTATCCTGAGTCTCCCGTGATATACTTACTGTTCCATTTTCCACGGAAACTTTGCAAAAAGAGGAAACGAGACGGGGCAAAAGTACAGGACATGCATTTCTACGCGCGATCTCATTTGTCGTCGGCGAAAATTCCGGAAGGAAATGCGGTGTATGATTGCGTATACTTTATGTCCTCGTCTACTTTTATTTTGAACCGTTCAATTAAGAGTCGCGTCGCTGAACGACACAGCATGGTAACAAAATTATGGCCGAGCATACTAGTGCGCGACTTCGTAAAGGGCGTGGTAAAAAACAACGCATTATTACAGCGGAAATGCGACGAAGCTGTTGATCGAGAGGAAGTATTTCTCCGGCAACCGGAAGTCAACTGGGCCTATTAGCGTTCTTAAAAATTGCAGTTGAAAGTGGCGACCGTTTATACGTACGAGTGAGTACATTTTAAGAAAATTATTTCTTAACTATCGTAAATTTCGTAATTATTCTAAACTATCTAAGATTGATGCTAATATATCTGTCAAAATAATATAAATAATTTATGAAAATTATTATTCTTTTATTTACTCAAAGTTTATGAAAGTATTATAAAGTTTATTGAGAATTATTATTCTTTCATTTAGTCTAAATTTGTGAGAATTATATTACAAAGTTTATGAACATTATTAATTTTTCGTTTAATTCACGCTGCAATACCTATATTATTAAGTTAAATTTACCAATTTGTTTCGCAATTTACTATGAACTAAACCAAAAGTAGAAAATAGTCGCTCGATACCGGCAGAGGAAGCTACAGCTGTATGTAACTGCTGTACCTTAATAGGAAATTGGATATGGTTATACATCATATATAATGCAATTGAAAAATGGAAATGATACTAATAATGATAGTACAAGACAGGAAAATGTTGAATTATTTGAACAACTAGAAACAAAAGAAGAATTTGATGAATTTGAAAAATTGCTTGCGATGGACGAAAAAAAAAACAAGAACAATTTGTAAGTATAAATTACATTTCTCATGTGTTAAATCTATCGAAAGTGGATTTTGCAAGTATCTGGCTACAAATTTTGTCAATAAAACGGTTCCTGTCGTCATTCTTTGGTCGTAAATTTAACAAATGTAATTGTTGAAAAGTCAAATGTATATCAAACATGATAACGTATTAATGATGACAAATTACATTAATAATGTATTAATGTCATCAGTGATGTTATTAATACATCATCGCATTAGCGGAATAAATATATATTTCATTTCTCATTTAATTATTTCTTTATAAAAGCACGGAAAAATATTTTAATTATATAGAAAAACGTTATAAAATAAGAAGGCGGTAAAAATATAGGGGAACACATAAGACGAACTATGAAAAGGCTAATGACGGATGAGTTAGCAGTACAATATTCCTGGAGCGGGCAGAAAAATACGATCCGATTTAAAGATTTGCTTACTTCAAAACTTATTCTGAGTAAGTCGTAAAAAAAGTATAACATTCATAGTTTTAATATTTAATTAATATATTTTTTTCACAATTTTGTGTGCATGTAACGTCTTGCAAAATGAGAATTTATAATTTTCAAATTTGTTTCTTCTTCAACGCTTCTTCTTCACGCACATTTTTCTCCTAAAACGGTTTATTCCACGTAAAGTAATATTCGATCCGTTACAGATTCTGTGGCGTCTCTGCACACATCAGGAAACAAAAAAACCATGGAAGATGCTATACAATCTTGGCTAAATCACGCATCGGATCGTAAAAAAAAGGAAAAAAATGAGGATCAGCGTGAGTTATTAAGTGAAATTTTAATTTCTTTATTGTTTAGAACATTGCTGCAAATGGAGTCGCAATTATCGTAGATTTGAAGAGAATACAGAAAAAAATCCCTTTTTTCTGTATATGTGTGTACATGTATGTATGTGTGTATGACATTTTATTTGGAATTTTTACAGATGCGCGACTTGATAAAAGTCATACTTAAACTAAATAATAAGCCGCCTGCTACTTTTTTTCTATGAAACTGTGTGTGTACAATATATGTATATATATATGTGTGTGTAATAAAATTTGATATGTCTACAATTTATTTTATGCTTATTATTTTCTCCTGAATCTGTTTTTAGCTATCATATAAATTTTTTTTAGAAATTTGCATGTAAAAAGAATGTATTTGCATATACAGTCCATTTTTTAGTAAAATTAAAACAAATAATCTTTTATTTATTTTTGTTTATACACAATTTTTTCAATGAGTTACAAAGGGTTAAATGTATTTTTATTATTTTATTTGGATATAAGAGGACTCTTACCTACTGAACATCAACTAACAATAACGTTATGTCAATATTATAAAATTTACCACTCAACAATGTTGTTATATACATACATATGTATAGTGCATTTACGCTGTTGAGTAAGAAATTATAATATTGGTGTAATGTTACTGTTAGTTGGTGCATTTACTGAGTATTTTGTAATTCTTTATCTATTATAAACACTATTCCCCTTAAATTCATAAAGTATACATCTGTTCATATGGAATAATATCTACTATATGAATACTCCAAGAAGTTTTCTCCAAGAAGTTTCGGCCCCCCCGAAACGGCGGACATGCCAAGTCCGAGGTACACGAAGTGTACCTCGATATCGAAAATAAGTACAAGACATTTTGAACGAAGAAGCGGCCCTTGAGGACAGTGAAAAGAAAGGTCTTAAATTTGTTCTCTTTTCTCTAAAGAGAACAATGAAAGAGATTGAAACCAAAAAGAATAAACTAGAAATAGAAAAGTTGCAGTTGCAACAGGAGCAGTAGCAGAAGCAGCAGTCGCAGCAACCGCAGCAGCAACAACTCCGAACAAGGGGAAAAAGGGGAGGAAGCAAATCGCGAGCCGCCTGGTACCGGAGGAACCGCGGCAGTTGGGACGGCCGAGGCGGCGGTCAGAGCGGCCGAAGCGGTTGGGCCCCGAAATATAAAATTTCTGGAAAAATATATATTGAAAAGATATAGAATAGAATTTATTAAGACAATTCTAATTATGGTGCATGTAACTTCCTGAATCATTCTTATAGTATTCTTCTATGAATTCCTAAAAAATTACAATTCAGAAAAGGAGAAAACTTCAAGAATACTTTGCGATTCACTGTGCTATCTGGGATATGTTTGTTCCCTACCGTGTGGGGAATTAAGGTAGGTGTTGTGCGCCTCTCTGAGATTGAGTTGTCTAATGTTAGAGTTATTATCTTGGGAACGATTTTTCGGAGAAGTGCGCTGGGGAGAAGAAGGAGAGAAATTATTTTGATTCTGAGGAGAGCCGTTTTTTAGGATCCCTGAATACAATTGCAGAGGTGTAGGGGGAGTGCTATTAAGAGAGGGCATAGGGTTAAAGTTGAAACGGATGCTTTTTTGAGAATCCGAGGAACTCGGGGAACTAGAAAGAGAAGGATAAGAGTCCGAGGAGCTAAAATCACGATCAAGGAGATCACGATAAAGTGCGGTTTACGTTTCTTTCTACTTTTTCCTTTATGCATCGATGGAAATGTCGCGATTGCAATGGGATCGAAATGTCGGTCTCGATGGCGACACGACGGTAATTGATTCATTTTCAGCTGTAGTACAGATTCATTTTCAGCTGCAATTTGGCCGATTCATTTTGTTTAATATAGACGGGACAAGTTGACGTAGTGGGAAGGTGTTCACCTTTGCAATTGATGCACAAGGGAGGTAAATTAATTCTGAGGCAATCCTCTACTTTGGCATGCGCCTCTAATGTGCAAGTGCCGCAGCGCGCCTTGCGGCAGTTCGAACTTATGTGACCGAATCGGAAACAGGAGAAGTACATTTGTACTTGAGGAATGTAAGGCTCTACTTTAAGCTTAGTTTTTAAAAATTGAAATCTCCGAAGGGAGAATTGGCCTTCAAAATTTAATTAAAATTGTTTTAGAGGATTCAAATATATATTCTTCATTTCTTCTGACGCGGCGGTTTAAGGCGCCGAATGGAGATAATTTTCGCGGAAGATTCTATTTCTTTTAGTATTTCGCTGTCTGAGAAACATAACGGGATGCCCTTGACGATAGCAATACGCATGATTTTAAACGACGGTATGAAAGCTACCAGATTGTTTTTTAAGAATCGGGTGACCGATGACTCGATTGGCCGCTTGATATTCAATGGGACAAGTATTCAATGGAAAACCATGGAGCAAAAAAAAAAAAAAAAAAAATCCAAAGATTAAAGAAAAAAAAGAGCCGCTTTGAATACCATAACAAACACAGTGCGGAGAAGTCCGCGCTTTAATCAAAATACAGAGGAGGAGATAATAATCGTTGAGGAGATAAGACATGATGAAAATAAAGAGACGGAGACACGACAAGATAAGAATAAGGATGAAAAGTAATATGATATGATTCGAACTTAGCGCGGACCTTATTATTTCCGATTGTATGAATTTCATCGATGTTTTCATCTAATCCGTTAATGGATTTTGGAGATTAAAAGAGGGTCTGGGGTAATGTTAGATTCCGCGTATTGGAAGTGCACCAGGAACGGTGGCAAATCGGTGGCAGAATACCGGTTAGCTTCTCTACGATACTTTTTTGTTGGATGAAACAGAGGAGGAGAAGGACGATCCTTCTCGATTAATGTCGAGCTATCTTCGGTTGCGCGCTTAATTCCCCTCCCCACCTCAGTAATGGGGTCTAAATCCATGGCCGAATCCGAGGGGGAATGTTGTCTTTGTTAGGATTGGTCGGAATAGCAATAAACGACTTCGTTGTATCCGTGTTTTGATCTACGGGAACCGCGTTTACTTCATCTCGCTCGGTGTAATCTGATATCGCACGTGTCGATTCCGTTACCGCGCGATTAATTTTGCCCAGAACGGTCATGTTAGGAATTATCGAGTCGTTACGGGGCCGGGGCTGGGGGGGAGAGGGTGGGGACCCACCTGTCCCCTTTACCGTCCCGGAATTACGGGTTATGCGTTTCTTGACTTTATTTTTTCCCCCCATGGGTTCGTTTAGACTATCGTGCGAATCGTTTGCCGATTCCTCGGAATGATCACGTTCCCCGACGACGGAGAGCGAGAGCGAATTAATGGAGAATTGATGGGGCTCACGGGCAAGCGACTCAAAGACGCTTCACGATTATCAAAATTATTAGTAAAATTGTTGAATTCACTTAAAAAGGCTGAAATCCTTTGCTGAGTGAGGGAGTCTCGACGGGATCGAGAATGCAAGAGGCCGAAGCCGTCTGCATCTCCCCGTTGTAATATGCCGCTTCTAGAAGTTTCCCGCAAGTTAGCACTGCTTTGGAAATAAAAGGAAATATTTCTCAAAAAACCTCGACAAGCCGAGTAATGTACAACGTACGCTTAATACAAATTTCACTCGCGACGCGAGGAAAGACCGACCGACTCGATACTGCAAGAAAAAAATAAAATGATTCTAAACTTTACAAAAACCATACAAAATTTAAAAGAACAAAATAAAAAAAAAATAAAATGATTCTAAATTTTACAAAAACCATACAAAATTTAGAAGAAAAGATACAAAATTTAGAAGAACAAAATAATGAAAAAGATAAAATGATAAAAGAAAAAG
The DNA here is from genome assembly GCA_030770255.1 of Temnothorax ravouxi. NCBI lineage: Eukaryota > Metazoa > Arthropoda > Insecta > Hymenoptera > Formicidae > Temnothorax > Temnothorax ravouxi. The sequence continues at coordinate 25,220 of JASTWP010003289.1, forward strand.
ATCGTATACATAACATACTATATGTCGCATACCTTTTCCACTCGAGACAAAAATGTAAACAACGTAAGATATTTCGAGATCTACCCTCTCTCTCTGACTTAAATGTAGGGCGAAACAAGGTTCATCATTGTCACGGTTCGTGTTTTCAACTTTCCACGCAAACCGAGGTTTACCCCCCACCTCCCCCCTGCTTTCGGAAGAAGTGCGGTAGCTCCACCCTCGCTTACGTGTGTACTGTTTATACATACACAATTGAAGTATTATTTAAAAATTCATATTATTTATTTTTAACTTTAACACTGTATATCTCGAAAACCAGAGCAGTTAGCCCCATAAGACATATATAACTTTTTGTTCAGCATTAAAAGTACTACCAGAAACCATTGTCACATTAAGGCGCCAGAGTTATCGGAATCTTGCCATAATATTATATATACAATTAGATTTCAACAAAACAAAAATATAACATTTAAAACAATTTACAAAAATTTGTTTCTACATTTTTTTGGAAAAGAAATAGTAGCAACAGTTATTTAGGTCGGTTTTACAATCAGTCGTGTGTCATAATTGGATGTCGCAAGTCGCAACGCAGCCGATGATTCAATGAGAGATTTTCTTTTTCGAAAACGATTTTACGTATTGGACCATCGGTTACGTTCCGACATTCGACTTCGACATACGACTGATCGTAGAACCAGCCTTACAGTCACTGAATCTATGTCTTTTACGTTCCATTAGATTTGCTATTTGTATACATTTTTTTGTCTTTGTATCCCTGGAGAAATTAATATCGATGTTTTAAATATTTTCTGCATACTTTTGATTGGGACGGTGCCTCCAGAACATCGTAAACATATTTTACAGATATATAATGAAACGAAATCAGCCCAGGAAAGACATTGCTGTGTAGCAAAACGTCATTTGTGTCAATTAGCTGCACAAGAATGAAAACTTATATATGGTAGTTTCTTAAATACGACTGTATCATCACATAGTGATAATGATGAAAAATCAGAATATTTAAAAAATGATTCTACAACGTATTCACATACAATACATAAACGTAAACAAACACATGCAATTGAAAATGGCACTATTAATGAACAAAATAAGAATAATATATCTGCTGCATATGAAAATGACGAATGTCGACAGTTAAACAAATCGGATTCAGAACAATCTTCTAGAAACATTTCTTGTGACTCAATACCTCATGTGGCATCTGAAAAATGTAAATACAACCGATAGCGATTTTAAAGATATCCTTGCTGTCTGGGCTACAGAGCATCAAGTCTCACATACTGCTCTGAGAGCATTACTTCAAATATTAAAACAACACTCTTGTTTTTCAAATTGTCGATAGATGCACGATCACTTCTAAGAACACCGAGACAACAAGAGATACGTACAGTAACACCGGGAATATATTACTATTTTGGATTACTTAAATCTGTATTAAATATATTGACATCCGTAAAGAATAATATTGGTGTGTAAAATAACTATCAATGTTG